>JASAMX010026678.1:0-38626 GCA_030248175.1 Microlaimidae sp. YZB2_3
ATTGCGCTTACGTGCAGATCAGTCATCACATCCATATACGACAGGCATTAAAAACTACCTTTATTTTTGCTCAGGACTGTAAGAATGGCTAGTGGGATTAAGTATAATATTGCTTTAAATTTGACTATATTTCTCACAACACTTCGTAGAATCTATACTATGTTGTAAAAAGTTACATTTACTTAAACAAATAAAAGTAACAAATTTTTATTACTTTTTTTACTTTTACACGACATTAACCCTTGGAATTTTTTTGTCCAAAAACGCTGCGAATTTGCAAAAGATATTTTGCGTCAGCTGCTGCAGTGTTTTAAATTTTTGCCTCTTTCAGACGATCGTTGACGAAGTTCAGTGGCGTGGAAATCCTTCTGCGGATTTTCAGCGGAATGAATAAATTCCACTTTACTTTTTACTTTTTCTCGTATTCTCTCCTACAAAATTTTTTTTAAACGAGTCGCATTCCTGTTGTAAAAATAAGATTTCACAAGAAAGTTTTTTAAGCCACTAAACACCATTTAGACTAAAAAACTTATTAAAAATAAGAATTTATGCATAAAAAAATAGCAAAAAACTTTGGAACTGAGCTCTGGAGCTAAAAAAAATCGACAGTTTGCTACTTTTATCTAGAATTTTACCCTTGTTTCCCTAACAAATAGGTGTTACTTTTCACTTTACTTTTAAATAAAATTTCGACCGTTACTTTTAATTTTACTTTACTTAAATCAAAGTATTACAAATTACTTTTACTTTTTCTGAAAATCATCAAAAATCATTATGTTTTACAACAGTAGTGAATAATAAATAAAATCATAATTTAAGGTTTAAAGAATCGAAATACATTAAATATTTTTTGTTCTGGTTAAATAAAACTTTTAAGTTTTTCTTCTTACACAAGTGCTTAAATTAAAAAATGTCACTATTATTTGCATAAAACAAATAATTTACAGTAAAAAATTAGAAATTTTTGAAAAAAAAAACGACCAAAAATAATAAAATCTCTGAACATTTTTGCCTGCCCCGGCCGGGGCAATATTTCCTACCTCGGCACCGGCAAATCAAAATTTCCCGTCGGCCCCGGCATCAGCAATAATTCTGCCCGATCGATCCCTAATGACAGAACTGTTTTGCAGTCGTTTTTTACTTCACTTTAAATAATAATGTATGTAACTATGTTTGCACTAATAACAAGATTTATAAAATATCATAAACTTTATTCTTACATATATCCTAAAAAAAAACAACAACAAACATTTGTCACAGTAAAGCCACATATAGTAATGGTAATTTATTAATACAAGAAAAAATAACATTTATAAACAAAAAAAAACTATCATAAATATACCTACAATTTAAATAAATTAAACCAACAAATTACAGTACGTTATTTGTATAATTAAAATACAATGTAGTTACAATTAACAAACTTCCAGGAAAACAAGAATCTGCAAGCAAAAATAGTTACCATTGACAAAATTTTACTCGGGAATGAAGAATGTGCCACTTCAAAAGCGACAAAACGACAGAAGTCAGAAAATAAAACTTGTTATTACTACAGAAAAAGGAGCCACAATTCGTATAAAATATTATGTTTTTTTATAGCAGAAGCGAGCCGGCGATGGATATTCCATATTACCGCCTAATACCCTTTTATGTGACTGCGACTCATTTTAAATTTAATACAAGACCCTATTAACTAAAGAATGAGTCAAAATTACGTGTAGTTTATAATGACTGTGGCTCAGTTTGCCGTAGTAACGACTAACTATTCATGGGACTCCTTATAAATACTGCTGAAGCTTTAATTAGTTCACACACAATATATTGACACACCAAATTAACTGTTATACTTATTAACTTACTTACTTCAAAAAAATGGAACAACATGTGGCTATATAACTTCGAAAAATTTCTTTTTATGTAACTGTTGCATTTCCCACTAATACATTTTGTCATGTACTTATATTTTTAGTTATTACTTAGGGAAACTTAGATTCAGCTGCCCCTGATTTGCCTGCCACCAATCGAAAGTTTAGAACTGGCCTTAAGAAAAGTTAGCATAACAGAAAATGTGGAGCAGGTGTAACCGCGGTGAAATAAAAAATTCGTCACAAATTAATACTCCTTGTTTTTTGTAGCTAAGTTAAAATTTTTCAGGCTGAAATTAAGGGCGTAACCGCTCGTCGTCAGGAAAAAATGAAAAATGAACGCGCGATAAGAAAAATAATAAAAAAAGTTGTCATGTGATGTAAGCAATTATTATTAAGTTGCATCAGGTGTTTCTATCCACGTAATAATTTCTTGAAAAACGAATGGTTACTTTACTTAACCACCCAGCTACTTTCACCCTGATAGAATTCATCTTTAGTCCGAAAAATTACAGAACACTTGTACTTAGGATTAACAAAAAGCTTCAAACAATGCTCAAAAATTAGGGAATAATTGACATTGTTTTAGTATCATTAATAAAGTTTGTTTTTGTTTGTTTTCTAGTTAAAGAAAAAATTGAATACAAGGAAGTCATTTTTAGGACGAATTTTAATTTGGAGGACATTTCACCTACAATTTTGTTATGTGAATTTTGCTAGGTAGGCCTGTAAAAAAGAGTTTTTTTTTGATTTTGTAATTATAAAAATTTTCAGCCAAATAATTATATTAATTTATTTTTAGGCAAATAAAATTTATGATTTACTTAATTTATTTGCACCAATTTATTATATAGCTGCATAATTTAACGCTGATTGTTAAGCATCAAATTTCAGTTAGCATTAGACATACATTGAAGCCTCATAATCATTTAACACAAATAAATCAAGTAAAAGGTATTTACATAAAACTAAATATAACCCTATATAACTATCGCTAAACATAAATATTGTGACCTAATAATAAATCTTTATAAAAATAAAGAACAATAATCTCACCGGCAAAGAAGTCCACTTACTGCGTTTTAAGAAGTCGATTTATACTTTAAAATTTATAGTTAGAATTCTTGACTATACAATAAAATAATTTTCGTATAAAAAAAGATACCTTTTTCTAGGCGAGATCATCGTTGAAGTTTTCATTATTGACAGACAGTAAGTTTACTGACTTAAAGTCGGCAAGACCTTAATTTCGGCCACCGGCTGCTTTTTTTGCTATGCGCATAGCAGACCTGTGCACTGCCCCCCGGGCTTGTAATGGGGGGGGGGCAATTCCAAAACGGGGTGTGGGGCACGGGGGGCAACTTTTTTGAAACAAGGGGGGCAATAAAACAGGGGGGCAAGCGGGGGGAAAGAAAAAAAAGAGACAAAAAAGGAGAAAAAAAAGAAAGGAAAAGGGAAAAAAGGGACAAAAAGGCTAAAATAAAGTAAAAATAGGTCTAAAATAGCTTAAAGTGCATTAAAATGGGCTAAAAACTGCAAACATTTCGCAAATAATAGGTAAAAAATGCCGTCATAATTTTTGGGTACTTTTTAAAATTTCCGCGGGGAGGGGCCCTCCAATAAAAGGGGGCATTTTCAAACCGTGCACAGGTCTGGCATCATAGGTGAGAAAGGGGGGGGGGCAGGGTGGGGTCCACCCCCCCTAGCCTCGAAATTTTGGGGGCCCCTCCATAGACGAAAACCTAGAGGGGGGGCCTCCCCCAAAATTTCCGAATTTTTTACCCCTGACCCCCCTCTAGATTTTTAAATCTGACCCCCCTCCCCCTCGGGAAAATTTTAGGTACCTTTTTTATACTAAATTTTCTTCCAAAAACGTGAATTTTCATCACATATTCATGCTTTTACACCCTTTTTATACATGAATATGGCTTTTTATTCAATAAAATGTAGTATTATCCTATAAAAAGAACAATTATTAAAGTTATTATGGTTTAAAACTGTTTTGCTTTGGACACTGGACCCCACCTGACCCCCCTCTAGATTTCAAAATTTCGCACCCCGGGTCGACCCCCCCTAAAAGCTAGGGGGGTCCGGACCGCCCTGGGACCCACCTCCTAGAATTCAAAATTCGATTTACCCCGGGTAACCACCCCCCCTAGCTTCCTCGACCGTGCTCACCTATGTCTGGCATAGTTATGAAATCAACTGAGTATGGTTGGATGGATGACGTTGCGATCTATCCAACCATACGCAGTTCATTTCATAATTTTACGCATGGCGAAATAACAACTAGTGGCCGAAATTAAGGCCTGGTCGATTTCAAGTTAGTTACCCTAAGTACATTTTCGTTTTTAAGAGAATAGAATTTCAAGCTCAAGGATTTGGTTGCTTTTCCAACCACATTATCTTGCTGACTACGGTAAGGAGGACTTTGATGCATACATGGGCACGGGGGGGTTAATTCCCCCCAAATTCTGAGAAGTGGGTTAACCCCCCCCCACTCAGAAGTGGGGGGGAGAAAAGGTTAACCCCCCTCAATTTTGGAAAAATGAAGAAAAAAATTTTTTAAAATGACTTCTAACTGCCTCCAAACTTAAGTCTTGAGGTCAAAATGAATGTTTTAATCAATAAAAAGCTTAAAAATGCAATAAAATTGCTTTTTGACCTAAAATTAGCGTTTTTTACCTATTTTTCCTTCAAAATCGAAAAACGATATGAGTAAAATGCACTCCAGAAAAAAAAAACGATATGGGTATTTTGCGTTTCTCGGATTTTAACCCCCCTAATTTGGGGTTTAACCTCCCACTCCGGAGGACCAACTTGCCCATGTATGCTTTGATGGACATTTTTGTATGTCTAAAACAATAACCTTTAGCTATTTTTTTAACATGCCCTCCAGTTACAATTACCTAGCCGCTAATCAGTGTTTAAATAAATAGAAATTTTAAAAATACCAGCAAATATACGAAATTTTCTCCTGTTAATACTAAAAATGTACTGAAACCGTCCTCACCGCGACAATCACAACGAATCGTGTTACAACAGCAAAATGAGCCACAGCCATTATAAAATACACGTGACTGTGACACATTCTGTAGCTAAGAGGGTATGTTTTAAATTTAAAATGAGTCACAGTCAAATATATTTTATTTATACGAACTTTGGCTCATTTTGCCGTAGTCACGACGGAATTTACAAAAAACCGCTATTAAAAACCAACAAAAATTACAACATTATGATGATACGTGTATGTAAGTAAATAATCACAACTTAAATCAAAGTATTAAAGTATATTTTTAAAGCTAAGTGAGTGTACTAGAGGCGCAGTCAGAAGTTTGTACTAAAAGCTTAATTTCATAAAAATATAATAAAGATAAGAATGAATTTTAAAATTAGTGAGGATTTACAGATGTATTTTTTGTGCTTTCTTTTCACAGAAATCTTATGTATCTTTTTAAACACTGGAATGTTTACATTAACTATCCAGTAATAAGTTCTGATTTAATCTTTGTCACCAGTACGGTTAAACAAATTTCTGGGCTTATAGTGAAACCTGTGTTAACGCCAATAATTACAGCGGAGAGAGCATAATAAACAATCAAAAATCACAACTTAAGTCATAGTATTAAAGATTCATTGTAAAGCTAAGTGACTGACTTAGTCCCTAATCCAAAGTCACTGCCGAAATCACAAAACCTATTTTATAGTGATGGACAGAACTGCGGAACCCCCGGAACACCGGAGCCGGAACTGAGATTTTCAAAAAATTTAGAACAAGAACCGGAATTGAGATTTTCCAAAAATCTGTAACAGGAACCGGAACCGGAATTCCAAAATTTTCTTGGAAAATCCGGAACCGGAACTGCCTATTAAACTGCAAAACCCCGGAACCAGAACCGGAATTGATATTTTGCAAAAATCCGGATCAGGAACCGGAACCAGAATTGAGATTTTTAAAAAATCCGGAACAAAAACCGGAACCGAAATTCCAAATTTTTCGGAAAATCCGGAAACCGGAACTGCCCATCACTAACTATTTTATGTGCTTATAAAAATTATTAACCATAGTTGGCCAGCCGTTTTTATTTGGAATAAAATATTTGGAAAATCTTTAGGCACTATAAATCAAAAAATATTCATCTAAAAACCCCCTCAAAAACTAAGTGATTTCTAAATTTTAGTGGCGACGAAGGGTGTCTTTATTTCCCCATACACCTAAATTTAAGGGCAGGAGAATCATGGCGTTTTAGAATAATACCAGGCGACCAAGTTGCTGTAGTATTCAAAACTACTGAGAAAATGAAAATCAAATTTCTAAAAATATTATCAGAAACGTTAGGTTCCCCAAAATAACCAAAAAGTGCCTTCAGGATGTGTAATTTCGCTATTTGCACCGTATGAAAAGTTCCCCTAGCTGGCCGTCTATGCATTTTCTAATAGTAAAGTATATCAAAAAATATATAATAAAATAAACATAAGACACTTAGAACAAACTGCTTGAAAACAAAGGTCCCATTTAAATGGGACCTTTCAATTTTTGGTGCCCTTTAAATGGAATCCTATTTGGGATACCATTTAAAAGTTTTTTCGAGCAGTTTGTTCTAAGTGTCTCATTTTTTCTTTATTATATATTTTAGGCATTAGTCAAACGGAGCCCATGGCAGTTCCAATATTAGAACGTATGTATGGGTTCTAATATTACATAGTATGTATAGATACACATACAAAAAACCAATAAAAAGAAAATTTTGACAATAAAGTTAAGGTTTACTTTCTAAAAATCTACGTTTAAATAAATATACTGCTTTTGTGGTGTGTATTTGTATAAGATTTATAAAACAAAAAAAGATTATTTTCTTATCTTTAAATTATTATTTTTGACATGTTTTGGTTTGAGTTTAAAATTAATTCTGGTTTAGATTGAAAATACAATTACAGTAATATATTGAAATTTTAAACAGTTTTTTACAAATAAATTTTAAAAAAATATTTGTTTTAAGTAATTAATTTATAACTTTAGTTTAAACTTTAAGATTATATTTACGTAAAAATTATTTAAACATTAAACTTTTTTTGGTTTAGCTAGACAACTAAGTTCTACTAAATTTGCTAAACCAGGTTATACATAAGTAGTGAGTAATCCACAACCACTCAAGACTCAAATAAATGATTTTTGTTACTGAAATTCTACAGACGTGTTTTTAGGTTTCATTATAAGAATAATTGTAAACACCTGAAAAACCTGATCAATTATTATAGTAAAGTCAACCACTTCTAAAATTATTGCCAAAATTGGAAAAAGATATAAATTTAAAAAAAAATTAATTTTTACAAAATTATTTTATTTTACTAACAATTTTCTCTTTACACTAATAACAATGCTAATTACTCATTGTAAAAATACTATAATAAAATACTCTAAATCAAGTAACAAAATACTAGAAATTGCAAATTGCAAACGCTTAAATTGTCAGAAAAATCGAATAATGCGGTTTTTTCATAGGGAAACAAAATTAGTCCAACCGGTAGAAAATTCGAAGAGTAACCATTTTAGTTTTTCAACTTCTACCTTTCGGACTTTCGCAAAATTTCTGTGCTATTTTTCTAAATAATAAAAAGTAATGTCAGTCATATACATTTTTTGCTACGTCTTTTTTGAACACTTATTTTGTTCAAAGCTTATTAAACATCAAAAAGTTTTAAATTTGCAGTTAATATAACTTAAAATCTTGTAGAGTTTAAAAGGTTTTAAATACCAATTTATGGGTCGGAAGTTTTGTCTCTAAATTTATAAAGCTCCGGAGGATGATATTTGAGGGTAAAACTATGACTTATAATACACTCACTGATGATTATGAACAAAAAAAATTCATAAAAAAATTGCTGTGAAATGTTGGTGTTAGCATAAAAAAAGCTAAATTACTAAAAAATTTTAGCCCAAAAACGCAACTAACCAAACAGATTCACTAATATTAAATTCCGTAAAATTTAGGCATTATATAATCAAACACATGGGAAGATTTGAATTTATGCTGTCGGCTAAAAGAGCCTGGAGTCCACAATTTTTTTAAAAGTCTATGTAAAGTACAAAAATTAAAGTAAAAAAGCTGAAATGCTGAAATTCTAGGTAAAAAAACCTCAAAAAAGGACGAAAATTAAGTAAAAAAGGCACAAAAAAAGAAATAGGCATATGTATTAATTTTTTCTCTTTTTTTTTAAAGCTGAAGCGGGCCGGCGATGGATATTCCATATTACCGCCTACCACCCTATATCAGCACTGTTGTTGATGTAGAATGTTAGTCAAAGACCCCACCTCTATCAGAGGATTTTAGGGATTAGATGTGAGGTTATATTTAATAATTCTGAGAGAACAATAAAAATAAAGGATATTTAATGAGGTATCATAAACAGACTATAAGCAAAAGGTAAAGAGTATTTAACGGTTATTTAAGGTTATTTAAGATTATTTAAAGGTTATTTAAAGGGTTATTTAAGGTTACTTAAAGGTTATTTAAAGGGTATTTAAAGATTATTTAAAGGTAATCGCTTGCATTTTAATTGAATTGAAAGTAATTTTTCTATGAAATCAACCGTGGCCTTATTAGGCTTAGTCCACTGACAGCGGTTTGTTTGTCCATGGCTGAGTTGTCCTCTCGTTCACCAATAATAAATCGTCGTTACTACGCAAAATGAGCCACAGTTCGTATGGGAGTGTGACTCATTTTAAATTTTAAAAAGTACCTATATAATACGGAATGAGTCACAGTTACGTGTATTTCATAATGACAGTGGCTCATTTTGCCGTAGTGACGACGAAATAACTCGCTGACAATAAAATGCATTTTTAAGCGCTAAAAATTCGTAGACTTTGGGAAAACGTTTTCTTTATACTTATTCCTGAATAAAAAAAGCTGCGTTTCACTAGATTGGTGGTCCCAGACGGTAAGATTACACTTTTTTGCCTTTTTTGGATAAAAAAAGATACGAATTTAGTCAAGAACGGTAGTATAAGTCAGAATCGGTGACGTGACAGTTTTTTTATATTTATTTTTCTATATAAACTGTAAAGCTTCCCAGTTACCTGACTTCGCGATGATTTTGCACAACTTCTGGATCGTTGTCTTAGTGAGAACAAATTCGCTAAAATAACACAAAGGTGGGGGAAAAAAGGGTGAAAAACCTTTTAAGATGTGGTGACTTTGTTCTTTTCGTACTCTGCCCAACGCTGGTCATCGCACTCGTGAGTCAGATAGCGATCCCCGCACTTTTTCTCGTAGCTCCGAAGGTCGCACCAAAGTTCATAATTCTAAACAATACAATAAACAAGGCAATACAAAACACTAAACAAATCATCCGGATAGACAGGATCTCAGTTGTCTAGGTGGGTAGAGGGGAGGGGTTATACCCCCAAAAAAATACCGATTATAGCCGACACCCATACCTGAGCATAGGCCTAATCCATAGGTGTTTTTGGGGGAGGGGACAGAGGGGTCCACCCCCCCCCTAGAAAAAATTCAGGGGCTTCCCCTCCCCCCCAAAGCTCGAGAGCGGTCCGGCCTGACCCCCCTAGCGAGGCTGACCCCCCTCCCGACCAATTTGGAAGTATATTTTTTATTTACTGTCAAAAACACGGTTTTTTAGTTAAAAACAGTGTTTAAATACACTTTTTAGGCCTAAATAGGCTGTTTTAATACATAAAATTCAATATTAGACCTAAAAACACTTAAATTATTGAGTTCAAAAAATTTTGCTAAAAAATTGGACCCCCCACCCGACCCCCCTAAATTTGAAATCTCGCACCCGGGGTCGGCCCCCCCTAAAAAGCTAGGGGGGTCCGGACCCCTCTGGACCCCCCCTAAAAAATTTTGGCCTTCCACCCGGGAGTGGACCCCCCTAGCGGACCCGACCAAAAACACCTATGCCTAATACCGTATATCAGCACCGTTGTTGATATAGAATTTTAGTCAAGGCCCCACCCCTATTAGGGGATTTTAGGGAGAAGATGTGAGTTTTACATTTTTTGTATGATAATAATATAAAATAATAATATTGAAAAGGAAATAACCGAAAAAACAAAAATTTGTAAAATAAGGTGAACTAAATAATAATATGATAATTAGATAGCATAAAAAGATCAAAGAAATAGGGGTTAAATAGAAATAGATATCAGTGTAAGATAAGATAGTGTAAGATAACTAAAGGTTAGTTTACCTTATTCAAGTCGGTTAGTGTATAATCTTTTTATACATAAATAGCCTATTTTACTATATAAAATTCTATATTAGTGCTAAAAAACTTAAATAAATGACTTAATTTGACTTTGTTTAAAAACCGGACCTCCTCTGGATTTCAAACTGGTCTACCCCGGGTCGACCCCCTAAAAAGCTAGGAGGGGGGGTACGGACCCCTCCTGGATCCCCCTCCTAGCTTTCAAAGGGCCATTTACCCGGGGTAGCCACCCCATAGCTTTCCGGTCCAAGCTCATGTATGACGACACCCCCACCCCAAAATTTGGGGGTATCCCGGACACCCAACCTAAAATTTGGGGAGTTCCAGTACTAAAAACGCTAAAAATAGGGTAATTAAGGTATACTCTAAAAAAATTTTTTGGGCACTCTCCCTCAAATTTCGGAGGTCAAGTATTATACCCACAAAATCCGAGAGGCTGCCCACCTATGCCCCCAAAATCTGGGAGGCTGCCCATATATGTCAACGCTCACGGAGAAAAACGCCCAAGATCTGTTGCAGACCGAGTCAGACCGGAAACATTGGCCATTGGCCATTGTCACTCAAATTTGTAATCTGCTGAATTGATAAAAAACTTGTGAAGCTTAACAATTTTTTAATATACTTTTTTTAGAACTTAATGTACAGAAGAAAACAAAATTTTATATATAATATAACACGGAAAGTACCCATTTTTTATTTCGTATAAATTTTTTTTATTTTGTATTTTTAATGAATTTTCGCAGGATTTTCTTTTAAAAAGTATTTTTTTCATATGTTACTACTGTAAAAAATTAATTTGATGTACTTAAAAATAGAAATAAGCCTTACAATATAAAACAAAATTTTATATATAATATAACACGGAAAGTACCCATTTTTTATTTCGTATAAATTTTTTTTATTTTGTATTTTTAATGAATTTTCGCAGGATTTTCTTTTAAAAAGTATTTTTTTCATATGTTACTACTGTAAAAATTAATTTGATGTACTTAAAAATAGAAATAAGCCTTACAATATGGATAGTTTAATTAACACTTTGAATTTCCCTTTTTTAACTTTAACTGATTAAAAAAAACAAAGGAAGGAAACGTAGAAGAAAAACGATCCAAAATTTTAACAGGGAGGGGTGAAAAAAATTGTTTAAACAAATAAAAAGCAACAAATTAATATTAATACAAAATAAAAAGGCTAAAATTTGATGATTATGCAAAATCAAAAAAAAAAAAAAAAAATGTTTGCTTATTATGCAAAATCAAAAAAATGCATAGAAAATACAATTAAAAATGCATAAAATAGGATAGCTGAATAATAATCATAGATGAACAAGGGCGTGGGGGTAGGGTGGGGTCCACCCCCCCCCTAGCCTCGAAATTTTGCCCCCCCCCTAGAAAAAATCCAGACGAGGGAGGGGCCTCCCCCCAAATTTTCAAATTTTTTACCCCTGACTCCTATCTAGATTTTGAAATATGACGCTCCCTCCCTTCTCGAGAAAATTTTAAGTACTTTTTTATACTTTTTTATTTTTACTAAATTTTACACCTTTTTATACCAGAATATCGTTTTTTATTCAATAAAATATAGTATGATCTTATAAAAAACTATTATTAAACCTTTAATGGTTTGAAAGTATTTTGCTTCGGACATTGGACCCCACCTGACCCCCCTCTAGGATTCAAAATCTTCGACCGCGGGTCGACCCCTCCTATAAAGATAGGGGGGGGGGGTTCGACCCCCTCATTTAGGACCCCCTCCTAGATTTTGAAATGTCATTTATCCGGGGCAAACACCCCCTAGCTTCGGTGACTGTGATAATAATTTAATGAAAAAATGCGTTTCGCTCAATTTGAAATATAGTTTAAAATAAAATCATTACCTGCAGCCAAATATGGGCCAATGATTTAAGCACACTGAGACGTTTCTGCATTTTTACCTAAATAAAAAACAACAAATGGATCGTTTTGGATGAATCAACATTTTAAAAACATGGGGAATTTCGCAATTAAAAGCCTTAATAAATCAAAAAAATAGGAAAATATATTATATAATTAGTGACGCAGGATCGTCACAGAGGTATATTAGTTAGCCTTGTCCATATTTTATATATATATATATATAATATATATATGTGTATCATGTAAAATACGAACAACCCTATTCTGTTATAAATTGTAGGTAACAATATTTAACATTTCTAAACATAAAAATAATCTAAATTATTTTTTTTATATTAAAATAAGAAAATTATAGGAAAAAATAAACAACGAGCTAAATGAAATAAGTAACGCCGCATGCGCGAAATTTTTTAAAAATCAGTTTTTTGATTTAATAAAATACTCTATACTTGATGTCTCAAAAAACAAAATTCTTCCTGACTCACAGGTGATCTCCTTGACTTTCCTGACCACTTTTTGCTCTCCCTGACTTCCCTGACTTGCTGGAAACCCTGAGACGGCAGTGATTTTGTGAGGTTTGCCTAACCTTTCTTTCCTTCACTTCGTGTTTTTAGCGAAAAAATCGAGGGTTTTTTGTACAAAAAACGCAATATCTCGACAAATACTGCACCAATCTTAAATATCAAGGTATCAAATTAAAGTAGAAAGTAGCCGCTTTCTTTGAGTACATAATTTGTAACTAAAATCGTTATACTCATTGCGCAATCTTTCACGTAAAGAATTATCAAAAAAACGCTTTTTTTGTGGAGTCATAACTCCTGAACCACTGGAGATATTTTGTTGAAAAATTGTTTATGGGCTATTGGGGGCAGGGGTAAGGTTTTCACAAAAAATTATTAAAATCGAGAACAAAAACTTTGACTTCGCAGCGCACCGCACCTTTAAGAAAAAAACCAAAAAAATAACCGATTGGGAGCGCACCTGAAGAAGACAATTAATAAACTCGATTCCGTCTTTGCTAATCTCCCTCCAAGGGTTAGCTGGATACATAAAATCCGCATTTTGAATTTGGTCGTTGATATCTTCGTCCTCGTTGAATGGAAATGTTCCGCTCAAACTAAAACTAGCCAAAATTGTTGTTTCCACAAAAAAAGCAAAAAAAAAAAAGAAAATAAAAAAATATTGATTTTTTCAAAAATAAAACTTTCATAATTTTTTGATAAATTTATTATATACAATAAATAGTAGATTATAAAAATATCATTTTTAAAAAAAATAAAGTATGAACTTGATAAAAGGCAAATTACCTAACATAAACTATAACTCCAACTGACCACATATCAAGAGATCGATTAAAACCCTTGTTCCTGAGCACCTCGGGGGCTAGAATTTTAACAAACTTAATTTAGTAAAATTAACGGCTCAGGGGCTGGAATTTTAACAAACTTAATTTAGTAAAATTAAGGGCTGGGGGGCTAGAATTTTAACAAACTTAATTTAGTAAAATTAAGGGTTCGGGGGCTAGAATTTTAAATTCACAAAATTCAAAATAAATTCTGTTAATTAATAATTATTTGAAAATAGTTTTTGATTAATCTTAATTTTTTGTTTGTAACTGTTATGCGGTTAAAATTGAAATACTGTAGCTAAAGCCAACATGGGCGTAGCCACGATTTTTTAAAAAAAAGGGGGGAGCAACCCTTAACAAACCCGGAAAAAAAAAGGGGGGGGGGTCCCAATCATAAACGCTAAAAAAGGGCTAAAAAAATTTTCCGCGTTTCACGCTGAATGTTTATTAATTAAGACTAAGGGTCTAGCGTAAAAATTACAAATCAAAGTACAGACCTGTGCACGGTCTGGAAATGCCCCCCCGTTTTATTGGAGGATTTGCCCCCCCCCCTCGCCAAAAAAATGAAAAAGGTACTCTAAAATTATGACGCCATTTTTGACCTATGATGACGCCATCATCGCGAATTTTTTGCAGTTTTTAGCCTATTTCTATGTATTTTAAGCCATTTTAGACCTATTTTTATTTTATTTTCGCTTTTTTTGTTCCCTTTTTCCCTTTTCCCTTCTTTTTTTCTCCTTTTTTTTTCTTTCCCCTCTGCTTGCCCCCCCCATTTTATTGCTCCCCCCGTTTCAAAAAAGTTGCTTCCCCTCCGTGCCCCCCATTTTGAAATTCCCCCCGTTTTAACCCCGGGAGGGGGGGGGGCAGTGCACAGGTCTGAAAGTATCAGAAATTTGGAAGTGGAGACCAATTAAAACATAACGAATGTTTTGATTATTTTACTATATTAACTTCTACTATTTGCCATTAGAAATTATTGCAAAATTAAGAAAATTTAAAAAAAAAGTTTAAAAAGAATTTTTATCCTTGCCGATCCAAAGGTACCTTTGCTGACTCAAAAGGGGGAAGGTCTAGACCCCCTTCCCTGGCTACGCCTACGGCAGCCAATGTATACTAAAGATTTTGCAAAAGGGTAGGAGAAAGCGGGATTGTACCAAACCAAACCTTTAGCATTATACTTTTAGCATCATATTAGTTCAAAATGTTTGGAATTTTTGAAGAAAAACGTCTTTAGTAATGTAACATTTCATTAACAGCAATTGTAGAAGTTTTGAACATGGGAAAAAATTAATTCATAACACCAACTGGCATGTTTTTGTTTAATGTTTTTTCTTGTTTTTAACAATACTGATTTTTTGTAACTTAGTGTGTACTTCAATTTTTTGATCCCATTGATCAATTTTTCATATTTTTATCTGGTTGGCGTAAATGGGTAAGAGTTCGACCAATAGGTGGGCAGGGGGCCCTAAAATACCCCCCTAAAATATGGAAACTGCAGACATACCCCGCACTAAAATTTGAGGGTACCCTGGACATTGCCATAAAATTTGGGGGTCCTAGTACTAAAAACGCTAAAAATGAGGCATTTGGGGGAAGGGGTTCGGGTATACATCCCTCCCAAAATCCAAGAGGCTGCCCGTTTAAGCCATTTTAATCCGGCAGGGAGTGAGAAAATATTACTAATTAATAGTGATGAGCGGAATTGCGGAACCCCCAGAACACCGGAACCAGAACCGGAATTGAGATTTTCCCAAAATCCGGAACCGGAATCCCAAATTTTGCCCGGAACGTCCGGAACCAGAAATACCAATCACACTGCGAAACCCCCGGAACACTGGAACCGTAATTGAAATTTTCCAAAAACCCGGAACAGTAATCGGAATTGAGATTTTTCAAAAATCCAGACAGGAACCGGAATCGGAATTCCAAATTTTGCCCGGAACATCCGGAACTCGGAACTGCTCATCACTACTAGTAAACTAACTATATTTACATTTTGCGGGAAGTAATTATTGTTCAAATCGCTTAAAAACCTGAGGAAATTGTTCTGGTTCACAACAACACATCCATCCAGCTAGTAGCCTATTATCAGAAAAGCTGCCCGATTATCAGTGCAAAACACTACGATTTACAATAAAAATAGTTCAATTAAAATTAAGTTATAATGGCTTTACCTAAATAAGCTGGAGTTCCGACGACGGAGCGGCGAAAACTTCGCTCTCCGATTATTCGCGCAAAACCAAAATCACAAAGTTTCACCTAAAAAAGAATGTCATTTTCACCAACTTCAAAGCACAATAATTTATTGATGATTTTAATGTAAAATAAATTTGAAAACAAATTTGATTTAATTCGAGGTTTATTTAATGTTTTCGTTTTATGCCATGCTTTATACCAATAAATATTGTAGTTAGTCGTGCACCCAGTTGTCAAGTAAACGATTAATCCTACGAAAATTTTTAAAGTAACACGGAGGAGAAAGGGAGGGCAAGAAACGTAACCAGTGGTTTACGCTTCTGGTAGTGGTTACTAACCACTAACGGATCGAAAAGTATAACTTTCAGCACGAACCCGAATAAAAGATTTAAAACTGATGAAAATTTTGGTAATATCCTAGGCTAGGCATCCTAATATAAACTATTTAAGAAATTATTTTAATTATTAGTGAAGTCGTAAAATCGTAGATAATATAATAAAATAAAAATAAGATAATAAAAGATAATAAAAATATTAAAAACTAAAATCTTACCTGAGGAAAATCGGAATGATCAACAAGAAGTATATTTTCTGGTTTCAAGTCGCAGTGGACCACGTTCTGGCTGTGCAAATATTTTAAAGCTATTAATATCTAAAATATTATTTAAAAATCTAAATTTGTTGCAATAAATCATACCAAGAAACAGTAAAAAAACAAAAAAAAAAATTAATCTAGCTCACAAGGGGTGGTAAAATTCTTTTTTGCTAATTTTTTACTATTAAATTTTTTGCATTTAAAAAAAGCTTAGTTTTTAATAGTTTGAAACTTCAAACCATCAGAATTTTAAAAAGTTTAGAGCAAGATAACATTGGATAAACAAAATAAAAATATTACTCTATTTGATTAAAATCGGGTTTTTAGTGCTTTTTGATGGACTCTGAACAAAAAAATTATTAAACAAACAAACAAACAAACACTTATTAACCTGATAAATAAGAAATCTAGTGATACGCTCACTAAGCCTTCCTTTTTCCGAGGAAAGAATCATTTCTAGCATGTCACCTTTCAGCTTTTCCATTACGACGAATATACGTTCTGTAGTTTCCAACATCTGCTGGAACTCTACCACACCGGGGTGACGAATTTTCTAAAAAAATGGATTTTTACATTGAGTTTGAGTTATATTATAAAAATATAAAATACAATTCCAGATCTATGCACTGCCCCTCTCTCCCTCGGGCGAGGGAAGGGACACAGCCACTAATATTACGGAGGCATTATTCGGCAGACCATGAACAGATCTGCAACTATTCTTAAATCGAAGATGATCTCGAGTTAGAACCTAAAGCTTAGGGTTTCCAGCGCTCAAGGCGAAATGCTTTCCCTGACTTTCCTGACCGTGACCAATTTTTTAAATTTTAGGTATTCTCCCTGACTTTTTCCAGAGCTCTCCCTGACTTTTTTTGAAATTCTTTTACATAAATACAAACTGTTATAATGCAATAAATCCTGAGTTTTGAATAAAATACTACAATTTAAAACGTTTTACAATAAAAAAAAACAACATAAAAGGGAGAAACTATGTTGCACGCATCATTTTTTTGGGGAGGGGGGGAATTTACCTTAAGATTTTGGGGACTGCAGTCCATAGGTGTTTTTGGTCGTGTCCGCTGGGGGGGGGGTCCGGTCCACCCCCGTGTGGAAGGCCAAAATTTTTTAGGAGGGGGGGGGTTCTGGGGGATCCGGACTCCCCTGGCTTTTTAAGGGGGTTGACCCCGAGTGTGAGATTTCAAATTTAGGGGGGGTCAGCGGGGTCCAATTTTTTAGCAAAATTTTTTTAACTCAATAATTTAAGTGTTTTTAGGTCTAATATTGAATTTTATGTACTAAAACCGCCTATTTAGGCCTAAAAGGTGTATTTAAACACTGTTTTTAACTAAAAAACCGTGTTTTTGACAGTAAATAAAAAAATATACTTCCAAATTGGTCGCGAGGGGGGGTCAGCCTCGCTAGGGGGGGGGGGTCAGGCCGGACCGCTCTTGAGCTTTGTGGGGGAGGGGGCCCCTGGATTTTTTCTAGGGGGGGGGGTCCAAAATTTTTGCTCTAGATAAACCATAATTGAAGCATAATTGTTTAATTATGCTTCTGAATAAATAAACAACAATTATTAATTATAAACAATTTTGGCCCTAAATAAATAAACAATTATGCTTCCAAATTGGTCGGAAAAAGGGAGGGGGTCAGCCTTGCTAGGGGGTAGGGACGTAACCAGGGGGGCGGCCGTCCTCCCCGCCCCCTAAAACGGTCAGACAGGGGGAAAAATAAGGATATTAATTGGGCGGGGGGGGGGGGGGGGGCCCCCCCCCCCCCGAAATGGTCGCCAGATAGTAAAATTTGGGGGTTTTCAGAGACTAAAAATTCAAAATTTTCTAGCGCCTCGCTAATCGCTCGGCGCTAATTTTAGTACCCAAATTGACCCCAAAAACCAAAAAATTTCCAAAAAGTCACTTTCTATAGTATATATACATATATCTCGCTATTTATCTTGCCTAATGCTAATGTTATTTCAAAGTTAGTACAATATTTTTTATAAGTAATAAGTACTACACAGAAAGCAAAACAATCATATTGGTTTTGATTTATGTACCTCCCCTCCTAAATTTTTCAGCCGCCTTTAGGATTGGCTCGGATGTTTTTCATATAGGTAGGTACCCTAAAAAACATGGAGTCGAGATGCTGCTTATGTGTTTTGGTTTACAATGTGGGTGTAGCCAAGGGGTCTGAAAGGTTTCTAAATTCTTTTTTTTGTGAAATCCAGGCTCTGCCAATGTGTGCTAATTTAATTAACTAAGAAAACTAGTTTTTACCGCTAAAACATTAGATAATACGTTATTAGGCCAAAAACAGTGTATTATACAGATCTATCTACTTTATCTATCTACTCATTTTTCAGTTGTTAATGTATTAGAAATCAAAAATTTTAAGGCATTGTTTGCAAAATTTTTTTTTGTTTTATAGATTTTTTTAATTGAATAATAAGAAAATAATGAAGTATTTGACATAAACAAGGCAGTAAACACACATTAATTTAGGCCTTTTATAACATTTAGGATTTGGAAACCCCTTTGATCCCCCCTCTTTCGGAAATTTTGTTCAGGGTTGGACCCCCCTTTCGAAAATCCTCTGGCTACGCCCATGATCCAAAATTGTATTAATTAACAAAACTATCTAAAGGTATAATGCCCTACTTACTGCTGATGTCTTTAAATTTTGCACAAAAGAAGCTTAACGGCATAAAAGCAAGGATAATATTACAATACCGCGATAAAATTATTTTTACTGTAAAGAAATATGACTTTCTCGCGTAGCGAGAACAATTTTTATATTAACTAATTTATGGGTTTAGAATGCACTAAGATTTCCATTAAATTTTATAACACACTATTTAAGAAGTAATGAGGGAACCTATACAAGCTTTGCCAAGAAGGGGGGCGGACTACATTACCCCCTTTGCTAAATATGAAATCAGAAGGTTTAGGGGGTTTAAAACAGCCATTAATGTATGCGACTGAACTTATAGTTTTAAAATGTATAGATTCGCCATTCAATAACTAGGGCAAAACACATCATGGTTCAGTTAGCTATATTTTAAATGGCACAATCCATTAAAATTTAAAAAAAAACTAATATAAATTAATTATCAGTATAAAATTTACATAAGGCGGGAAAATTTTAAGTTTTTGGAAATTTTTATACCTTTTAAAAGCATCAAGAATGTTTTTTAAACTTATATTAAAAAAAATGTAAGGGATAAAATCCGAAAGGAAAAAAAGGGGATAAAGTATATTATAAGGAAAAAAAGTCTTGTTAAGGGTTTTGGGACAAAAAATCCCCCCGGCGGTTCGGGAATGTAATTTTAGCCATTTAAAAAGATTAAAGAACTTGATTTCAGGTGGGTACTTTAGCGATATAAAATCGATTAGCAAGGTTCAAGACAGTTTTGGAATTTTAACCAAGAAATACGGCCAAGTTTACTATCTGGAGACAGTTAAAGGAAAGCATCGCCATCTGAATCCCCCAGCGGCCAGTATAATATTATCCAAATTTTTTTTCTTATCTGAATATTTAGGACAACTAAATAGATAATCAATTGAGTCAATCTATAGACGTAATGTCTCTCTCTCTCTCTCTGTGTGTGTGTGTGTGTGTGTGTGTGTGTGTGTGTGTGTGTGTGTGTGTGTGTGTGTGTGTGTGTGTGTGTGTGTGTGTGTGTGTGTGTGTCTGTCTGTCTGTCTGTTCCCTAACTCCTCCATAACCACCCAACGGATTAAGGTGAATGAGGTATCGTTAGAAAGCTTATACCCCAGGGAATGTCGTAGTGGGGTTGAAATTTTGAAACAACTTACATGGACATCTTTATACTGGACAACGCGTTTTCACTAAAGGGGAGACCCTATGGATTTTTGAACTTAAAAAATTTTTTGACTCAGAATTGGCTCAAACTTATTTGAAAGAGTAATTAGGCAATGTAAAGCCAGAATATCATGTTTTTTGAAAAAATTAACATGGACATCTTTATACTGGACAACGTTTTTTCATTAAAGAAGGGAATTACCTTGCTCACCAACCACAAAAGGGATTGGGCTAAATGAGATATCATTGCAAAGCTTACGGTCCAGAGAATGTCATAAAAAGGTTGAAATTTAGAAAAAAATTGCATGGACATCTTTAGCCTGGACAAAACATCTTTACAAAAAGGGGAAACCTATGGATTTTGAAAAGTGAAAATTTTTTGTCTTTGAATTGGCTCGAACTTATTGATAAGAGTAATTATCCAATGTAAAACCAAACTGTCATGTTTTTGGTAAGATTAACATGGACAACTTAATGCTGGACAACGTTTTTTCACTAAAAAGGGAACGATCTTCCTCGCCAACCAGCAAAAGGATTGGGCTAAATGAGATAGCATTGCACAGTTTACACACAGGGGAATGTCATAAAGGGGTTGAAATTAAAAAAAATTGCATGAACATTTTGGTTGGACAACACATTTTCACAAAAACAGGGCCTTATGGTCTTTTAAAGTTGAAAAAAATTTTAACTTCAAATTGGCTCAAACTTATTGGTAAGAGTAATTTGCCAATGTGAAACCAGAATATCATGTTTTTGGAAAAATGAAAATGGACATCTTTAAGCTGGACAACGTTTTTTTACTAAAAGGAGGAATGACCTTTCTCCTTAACCCCAAAAAGGATTGGGCTAAATAAGATATCATTGCAAAGGTTGAAATTCAAGGAATGTCATAAAAGGGTTGATTTTTTCAAAAAATAAATAACAAGGATATCTTTATGCTGGACAACGCATTTTCACCAAAAGGGAAGACCCTTCTCCTCAACCACAAAACGGATTGGGCTAAATGAGGTATCATTGCAAAGCTTACAGTCTCGAGAATGTCCTAAATGGGTTAGAATTTTAAGAAAATAACATGGACAACTTTATATTGGACAACATAGTTTTACCAAAGATGGAAGAACGTTCCTCCACAACCACAGAAAAAATGAGGATAAATGAGATATTATGGAAAACCTTATAGTTCAGGGAGCATCATAAGGTAGTTGAAATTAGTAAAAAATTAACACGGACATCTTTATGCTTAACAACATATTTTCACCAAAAGAGGGAAAGACCCTTCTCCCCAACTAAAATTAGAGTGGATAACTGAGGTATCACTGTAAAGCTTACAGTCACGGGAACGGCATAAAAGGGTTGAATTTTGACAGTCACGGGAATGGCATAAAAGGGTTGAATTTTGAAAAAAAAAATTAGTAAATGAATATAAAAAAGGCGGGAAAAATTATTTGTCAACCGTATGGCTGACACGGGCTACTTGTATTTTAAAAAATACCCCTGTTCTGTTATAAATTGTTAGCATTTAGCTACGACAAACAATCTGTAACGATAAAAATTATTTAAATTATGTTATTATGTTAAAAAAAGAATTCATTGGAAAAAGCAAACAAGGAGATAAATAATAAGCGCCGCAGGCGCAAAATTTTTTAATACTCTGATGTTGGATTTAATAAAATACTCTATACTTGATGTCCCAAAAAACTAAAATTCTCCCTGACTCACAGGCGCTCTCCCTGACTTCCCTGACCACTTTTTGCTCTCCCTGACTTCCCTGACTCGCTGGAAACCCTGTGAAAACAATTATTAAAAAAAATTAATCACTACTAACACAAAATCAAAACAACCAGGGGTGATATGCTGAAGGTTTGTTTATTGCGACTTAAAGTTAATCTGAGATTAGCGATTGTGGACACACAGTAAACATACTAACAGTATTGATTGAATAATCTAGGTTAATGGAGTTAATAGACTTAATCTCAGATTAAATCGTCACTAATTCGAGATTAGCAGGAAAAATCCGCAAATTTTTAATCCACCTCTGGAGGTGGTTTAAAAATTTGCATAAATTAACAATTTAATCTCGAGTTAGTGACGAATTAATCTGACATTAAACCTAATCTAAGATTACTTTCGTTAAATTAGATTATCTAATCGATACTGCTAGTATGTTTATTGTGTTTCAACAATCGCTAATCTCAGATTAACTTTAAGTCGGATTAAACCTTCAGCATACCACCCCTGGTAGTTATTTCTCATTTCAAAGGCGGAACTCAGAAGCAAAACGGATGAATCCCACGTAAAAAATAACTTGCTACGGCTTGGTTGAAAAATGCGTTGGCACCTATCGAAGCACCTCTATTTTTTGTTTTAAACACAGAACAAAAACTGCTGAACCTACTATCACTGAACTAAACATTATACGTGTGAAGACCCATAACTGGAGGCGACATAAGACATTGATATTTTGGAGACTGAGTGAAATACCCGTACGGGAATCAAACCTGGGTCTCCCTTCGTGACTTAAATGCTTAATTCGATTATAAATATTTTATTTTACAAGAATATTTAAATGATAACATACCTGAAGTATTTCTACTTCCGTCCTAAGAGCCGCCTCTTTGTTGCTGGGGAATTTAAGTTTATCAATTACTTTTACGGCCACTTCGTTATTGGTGCTTCTTTTAATTCCTAAAAAATCATTTACTTATATAACAAATAATAATGCAATTTTTTTTTGAATTTAAGATTGTAAGGTAAAGTTATGTTAGACCTAGTTTACAATAGAGTGACAATAACAACACGTTTATAGCGCAGTGACTAGTGATAGTGTACATACTCTCTGTTTTTTTTTAGCGATACTGGAAACAGGTTGACAAAAATTTTTTGTTTGCGGTCTTAAAACTTCAGAACGCGCCGCGATCAATATGCAAATATCTCGCGTTAAGGTCCTTGTACTTTTGGCTACCTCCTGAAAAAAATTTTTTTTAAAAAATTTTGGGGGGTTAGCCCCAAAATTGCCGAAATTTACGGTCGATTTTTTTCGGCCAAATTTCTCACTTTTTACCATATGGGGCTTTACGTCTGAAAATTTTTTGGCAGATTGCCCATACTTTCCTGAGCTCAAAAATATATAATTTGTTAGGGGTAACCTATCTGGGTCGGGTACCCCGAGAGGTTAAAGGGGGTCAATTTCACGATTTTTGCTAAAAATCTTTGTATGGGGGACACCAAATGCATATTTTTTCATCATGCTCAAAAACTAATAGAGCCACAGGCCTGAGACCGAGGGGGATTTATGCGGAAATTTAAGTCCGACATTTTGGTGATAGTCTCAAAAAAACCTTGATGCCCTAAGGCACTGCAATGGCTGACCCCTAAAAAAACTTTTGACACAGCCCTTCTACATAGGCGAGTAATATATCATTTTAGAGCTCTCGGCGTGCTGATTTCAAAAATATAAAAAAATTTGCTCTAAAAGGTCGGGTACCAAAATACAGACCCCTTTGTACCCCCAAAATTAGTAAGGGGTGATTTTTTTGTTTTTATTATTTATAAGCCGTGTTTATATTCGTTTGAAAGCTCTATGCGTGCTGATTTTAAAAATATTAATTTTACACTAAAATTTTTTATGGTTACCCAGTTGGTTACATACCCCCAAATTTGAAAAATGGTAATTTTGTCATTTTTTCATTATAAGTGACATGTTTATACTCATATGAAAGCTCTCGACGCACTGATTTCAAAAATATATGGTTTTCTTTATTTTTCTTTAGTGGTTACCCATTTTTGCAGCCATCAATGTACACCCTAAAATTCTTAAGAGGTGATTTTATTATAATACCCCCATGTTTATACTCATATCAAAGCTCTCGACACGTTGATGTCAAAAAAATTATTTTCAACTGGATTTACCTAATAGTTACCATTTTTACAACCAAAATGTACCCAAAAAATTTTTAGGGGGTCTTTTTTATATATTTATCATAATACCCTCATGTTTATACTCATATCAAAGCTTTAAACACGCTTATCCCAAAAATATAAATTTCAACTCGATTCATCAAATGGTTACCATTTTTACAACCCATAAGGTACCCCCAAAAATTTTAGGGGGTCTTTTTTATATATTTATTATAATACCCTCATGTTTATACTCATATCAAAGCTTTAGACACGCTGATCTCAAAAATATATATTTCAACTCTATTCATCTAATGGTTACCATTTTTACAACCCATAATGTATCCTAAAAATTTTTGAGGGGGTCTTTTTTATATATTTATTATAATACCCTCATGTTTATACTCATATCAAAGCTTTAGACACGCTGATCTCAAAAATATATATATATTAACTCGATTCATCCAATGGTTACCATTTTTACAACCCATAATGTACCCCAAAAATTTTTGATTTAAGTCAGTTACTCTAATTAAAATAATACCTCCATAAACAGTTCCGAATTGACCCGAGCCGAGAATTTCATCGGCGAAAATTTGATAAACCTTTGAAAATTCCTGCTCCGTTTGAATTTGTACTCCTAAATGACCAGTTTCTCCTGCACCGGGCACTAAAACAATACAGGAGGAGTAGAATTTTGGGTAATTGAACGGACACAGCAGCAGATGGGGGCTGCCACTTTATTATTATGAAATGTAAATAGCATTATTTTCCAAGAATATAAACAAATAAAATTTAAATTTGGTTAGACTGGTTAGCCTTGCTTTTGCATGAATTATTTTAGTAATAAACTTTTAGTATAAATTGATCGAAGTAAATTTTTACAACCCTAATTGAAACTTGACGACAAATATGTTTATTTATTTGAAAATAAAAAGATAAATTACCTTTAAGAAGGCTGGCCTGGCTCTGATGGCTGCCAGTGCTAGACTGTGGTGTTACCGGCATCAGGGCTCTTTTCACAGCCGTTTCCCAAGATACGGCCACGTCCAAATCAGGCTTTTCCCCCACAGTTGCTAAACAAAATGTAACAACTCCCGTTGTGTTGATGTTTCAAAAATATGACGCGTTATAAATACAAGTTCTAATGTAAAGCTATCGAGCGATCGTTTAACGCAACGAGCACGCCAGTTAATGAGGTACTCAAGCTGAAGATTACAGGATTCTAGTCCCGTATCGCTTAGTTTTCTGCCAAATGATACAAATATCAAATAGTTTTGCATTCTTTCTTTCAAAAACTCGATTAATTCATATTTCTAGACATCACACTAGACAAACAAACAATCGAACAAACAACAGACACAAAATATAAAAAAAGACTATCTATTGGATAATAATGATTCCACAAACTAAATTATATTCTAATGATCAGATAACAGAATTAATATTATACTAAGCATAGTCTATGCATAGTTTAATTCTACTGTTTTCATCATTTCATTTTTCTTTTCCTTTTTTTTTCTTTTTCTATTTTTTTCTTTTTTTTTCATCAACAACATCAAATCTGCGACTTAATTGCCGCCAATATGAAATACAATTCTAACAAAATATCAACGAACAACAAAATATCAACGAACATAGCTATCTGATATGACTTTAAAGCTTAAAAAGAGCGCTTATTTAAGTCGGTTTTAAAACTTTTCTTGAATGCATCCCAAGAATCGACAGTTACTTAGATGGAAGTAGATTGTTCCAAGGCGTAACCACCCCATTTGCAAAAGAAAATTTCCTTGCATTAATTCGGCTGTCTTCAATGGTCAATTTAAAGGGATAACCACGGGTGGGCTGCAGGTTAAACTTAAAAAAATCATTGGCTTGCAAATTGTTTAAGCAATGTATAATTTTAAAGCACTCATATAAATCAATTTTGTCTTTTCGATCCTTTGATCTTTCTAAACCTAGGTAATTCTGTCTATGTTCATAACCAACAGGTAACAACTTGCATTTATAAAACAACCATCTACTGAAATTTTGTTGCACTTTTTCCAAAATGTTTATATCTTTTTGTAAATAAGCGTTCCAAACTGCACTAGCATACTCCAGAATTGGTCTAACATAGGACTTATATGCTCTGAGAAGATTATTTCTAGAGTTTGAATTGAATTTTCTAAAAATTAGTGATGTCACTCTCATAGCTTTTTTTGCTGTGATTTCAGTGTTTAGAGAATATCATGGGATATATAAACACCTAGGTCACGCACCAATTCTGTAGTTGCAAGTACGTTATTAGCAAGCTTATATTTACAAACTAACGCTTTGCTATGATTTCGAATATGAAGAACTTCACATTTATGTTCTGATAATTGCAATTGCCAGTCTTGTGACCAGCTGTGTATTCTATCTAAATCGTTTTGAAGTCTTAAAGTTTGAATGTGGTAATCTTTAGATATGATTTTGCAAACAACTTTATATCATATGCAAAGAGTCTAATTTGTGAGTGAGTACTTAACACAATTTTTACACAATCACTAATAATATTAATCTATATTAAAAATAAAAATGGACCCAAAACAGAACTCTAAGAAACTAAACTTTTTACAGGAAATGATTTGGATACTGAGTCATTAATTACAACTTTAATTTCCCGCCCAACTAAAAATTCTTTTATCCATTTTAAAAATTTACCAGAAACACCATATTTTTCTAGCTTAATAAATAACAATTTTTGATGTGAAACAGTGTCAAAGGCCTTGGCAAAATCCAAGTAAATGACATCAATTAGAAGTTTGTCTTTTAGTGCCTGCGTCCACTCATTAAAAGTTTCCAACAGCTGTGTTATTGTAGAACTTTTTGCCTTAAAACCATGTTGAAACCTTGACAAAATGATATGGAAAAAGACAAGAAGTTCGTTCTTCTTTGACAAGCTGTTCCATTAGTTTACAAGAAAAAGATGTAAGTGAAATTAGACGATAATTTTCTTTTAGGCTTTTGGTGCCTTTTTTAAACAATAAGTTTAATAAAGCTATAGTGTTAATTCTCCAAAATCAAAAGACATCTGAAAGATTATTGTAAAAGGTTCAGCAATAACTTTAGCCAACCGTTTTAAAAAGTAAGCAGTCAGAAAACAGTCAGGTATTCGAGACAATTTGTTTGGGAGCTTTTTTAGGGCTTTAAATACTTTTTTTGTGGTAAATACCATGTTGTCCAACTTCCCAATATTTGGTGGATTAAAATTTGGCAAAGTATGATTTATTATCATCAGTAAAAACAGAAGCAAAATAATTTCCAAAAAGTTCAATTTTTTCAAAGTCTTCAGTTACAAATGTCCCACTGTCTCTTTTAATTGGTGGAATAGTTTGTTTTGTTTTTATTTTACTATTAACAAATTTATAAAAATTGTTTAAACCCACTGAATTTAAAATTTTTGTTTCTTTATTAGTGTTAAAATCTCTTACTTTATTTTTGTATACTTTGCAAATTTTTTTTTGTACTCTGTTGATTTTTCATCAATATTACGCTTATGCCAAAGTTTTTTCTTTTGATTTTGTAGTTTTCTTATATGTATTGTATTGGATATTGTACAATTTTTTTGTTGTTTGTAAATAATTTTTTTCCAGGGACATGTCTATTGATTCCTAACAACAAAATATCCTTGAATCTCTGCCAAGCATTTTCTACTGTGCCACATTCCTCAAATAAAACTTTCCAGTTGATTGTAGATAAGTATAAACTTAGCATATCACAATCTGCCTTTAAAAAATCAGGTATGCAGTTTTGAATCTTATTTAAGATTAATAGTGTCATGGTCTGATTGTGAAAAACTGGGCGCAACAGTGACATTATTGAAAATTTCTCTATCGTTTGTGAACAAAAGATCCAGATAATTTTTTCACGAGTTGGTTGAGAAACAAGCTGATACATACCTAGCCCAATAAGAAAATCAAACCAATTATTTTCATTTTGCGTGTTTGAAATTATTTTATCTGAAGACCAATCTAGACCAATCTTTTTCGAATTTTTCCCTGACCCCCCTCCCCTCTCGAGAAAATTTTAAGTACGTTTTTATATTAAATTTTCTTCCAAAAACGTGAATTTTTAACACAAATTTATGTTTTTACACTCTTTTTATACCTGAATATCGCTTTTTATTCAATAAAATGAAGTATTATCTTACAAAAAAACTATTATTAAAGCTTTAATGGTTTAAAAGTATTTTGCTTCGGAAATAGGACCCCACCTGACCCCTCTCAAGGTTTCAAAATCTTCCAACCCAGGTTGACTCCCCCTAGAAAGCTAGGGGGGCTACGACCCCCCTAGGACCCCCTTCTAGATTTTGAACTGTCATTTACCCAGAGTAAACATCCCCCCTAGCTTTTTGGCCGTGTTCATCTATGACCGGAGGTCTAAGCTTATCTTTCTTCAACAATGTTTGGCCACCAAAAGATAAGTTCTCCCACAGTAGGGTGCATTTCTGCTAAACGTAGACCTAGGGAACTGGTGTGAGATAGGTAGGACCCCCCTTTCCCCTTAACTCGATTTATAGCGAATCAACCCTAAATAACAAAACGTAAGTAAATTTTATTTCATTTTAGTTTAATTTTTATTTTCATTTTATTTTATTTTTGTTTAGTTTTGTTAGTTTATTATTTTGTGTTATAGTTTTTGAAAACAAATCTCACCTGACGCCAATCCCTAAAATCTTCTATTGGAGGTGATGACATTGACTAAAACCCTATACCAGCAACAGTGCTTATACAGGGTTTTAGGCGGTAATATGAAATATTCAAAGCCCGCCTCTGCTATAAAAAAAAACTCCCCAACTTCCCTCCTTGCCCATCTAGGGTTGGAAATGAGTGTATACCAGTTTGGACTTAACAATAAACACCTATTTCTTTTTAAACCAATGCCATATTAATACATACTAGTAATCGTATTACCTATATAGTAAGTATTAGTGGCGGTTTGAATTTCGAAACAGTGCGTTAGCGTCTTGTTCACGGATTCGTGGCCTTCTCCGAGTTCGTCTTTGTCAGGCACGTGCATTCGCAGTATGTCGCTGAGGGGAATCTCCTAAAACAGAATTATTTGTCTGTTTGTTTGTTTGCTTTTGTAAAACGAACAATTTTTTTCAGCGATGTTCTCCTTCGCCAGTGCTTTTTAAGTGGAGCCTGCACCCACTTCCGTTTTGGTGCTCCCTCTCAATCCCTTCGCTCAAAAATAAAAAAGAATACTTTAAATTCGCCCTAACTTTTTTGTTTGTTTTTATTGTCTTTTTTTCTGTTTTTTCGACTTTTTTGTTCAACCCCGTTTGAAAAAAAACAAAACAACTTAATGTGCCTGCTTATAAACCCTTCCGAGGGGGCTTGCAAAAAGACGGGTTGCATAATAAAACTCTACGTAAGGTGAAAAAAAATCCAATAAAAATTATTTGCTTACTACAATGTGCATGCGCCCTAAAATTATTATAAACTTTGTAATTTTCTTTAAAACAATTTAATAATCTTATGAATGACACACCAGCTTAAATTAAAATTCTTCTTAAAGTTTAAGGGTTCTCTTGACCACCATTGGATTTTAAGGCAAAACTTAAGTTGATATTGTTAATGCATTATGCAACGCCTTTACGGTAAAATAAAATTTGTTTTTTTTTCGATCACTTCAATGTGGTGCGGTGCGGAGTCAAACTTTTTTCTTCGATTTTGATAATTTTTTAAGAAAACTTTACCCCGCCCCCTGCCCACAATATCCCACAAAAATTTTTTCATCAAAATATCTCTAGTGGTTCAGGAAATATTACCCCGCAAAATGAGTTTTTTCGATAATTCTGTACTCAGACCTGTCATAGATGAACACGGTCAAAAAGCTAGGGGGAGTATTTACCCCGGGTAAATGACATTTCAAAATCAAGGAGGGGGGTCCTAAGGGGGTCGAACCCCCCTAGCTTTCTAGGGGGGGACGACCTGGAGTGGAAGATTTTGAAACCTAGAGGGGGGTCAAGTGGGGTCCAATTTTCGAAGCAAAATACTTTTAAACCATTAAAGGTTTAATAATAGGTTTTTAATAGGATAATACTACAATTTATTGAATAAGAAGCGTTATTCAGGTATAAAAAAGGTGTAAAAACATGAATTTGTGTTAAAATTTCACGTTTTTGGAAGAAAATTTAGTATAAAAAAGTACTTAAAATTTTTTCCAGAGAGGAGGGGGGGGGGGGTCAGATTTCAAAATCTAGAGGGGTCAGGGCCCAGGGGTAAAAAAATTCAAAAATTTGGGGGGAGAGGCGCCCTGGATTTTTTTCAGGAGCACAAATAGGAAATGAGTCAAGAGATGTACATAGTACGGACCCCACCTGACCCCCCTCTAGATTTTAAAATTTCGCACCGCGGGTCGACCCCCCCTAAAAAGCTAGATGGGGTCCGGACCCCCCTGGGACCCCCTCCTAGAATTCAAAATTCGATTTACCCCAGGTAACCACCCCCCTCTCCCCTAGCTTCCCCGACCGTTCTCATCTATGATTACAGGTAACCCCCCTCCTTTCTCTCCCCCATAAAAAATTTTTTTTGGGGCGGTCCTAGTACTAAAAACATTAAAAATACAGTATTTCAGATATATCCCACAAGTTTTTTGAGATATCCCTCCCCATAAATTTTGTGGGTCGGGTCGGATATACCCCCCCAAAAAAAACAATCTGGAGGCTGCCCAGCCCACCTAAGAATGGAGGGAAAATAACTACAATAAGTTTAAATTATAAGTAACCCCCCACTTTTCCCCTTCCCTAAAACAAAAAAAAATCTTGGAATTGCCGACTTCCCCCCCCCCTAAAACTTGATGGTACACAGGATACACCTCCCTAAAACTTAGGGGTGGGTAGTATAGTCTTCGTACTAAAAACGCTCAAAATAAGATATTTAGGGTACACCCAAAAAAAATTTGGAACACCTCACCTTCAAATTTAGAGGGGGGCGGGCTCAAGTCCTCCTCCCTAAAAAAACCTAGAAGGCTGTCCTATGGTTTGTAGAAGCACAAGTGGGCTTGGTCCTGTAACATGAGAGATAAGTGTTTTTTTATGTTACCTAAAGTAAATGACAATTTGAATTCTAGTTGGGATTATAGCCATACATAGGCACAGAGCGGGGTTGGTATTAACCGCCCAAATTCTAATATGGAGGCTTAACCCCCTCCCACTCAGAAGTTGGGGGAGAAAAAGCAATGAAAACTTCAAAAAAACATTAAAAAAGACTTTTTGACATAAAATTAGCGTTTTGTACCTATTTTTCTTTCAAAATCGAAAAACGATATGGTTAAATGCACTACAAAAAGATAAGGGTAAAATGCATGTTTTTTTTTTAAATTTTACCCCTTCCCCTCAAATCCGGGCTTAATCTTCCCACTCCGGTCTAACTTGCCCACGTATGATTATAGCTTATAGGTAGGCAGAGTTTTGGAGGAAGTATACCTGTCCCCTCAACCCTAAAAAACCCAAAACCACCGATGTAAAAAAACTCTTCCATTATTATAAAAGAAATAAGTTTTAGATATTGCAAGCCGCTGATGTTTTGCGAAGATCTGGAAGATCGAGAAAGGAGGTTCAACGATTGAATATTGGCGTGGTATGTCCCATTTTAATGTTGAAGTAGAAAATAATTGTTTGTGTTATATTTTTAATTAAAATTCTTTAACAGAAGTATAGGTAAGCGAAGTGAAAACACCGCAATTTACATAAAAAATAATATCTGCTTAAATTAAAGTCTGTATCTTCAATCTAATAATCTGCACTAAAAATTTTTCATAAAAAGTGTTTACCAAATATTTTCAAAAATAAAAAAAGTGTTTGAAAAAAAAATGTGAGTGCCCTATTTTATTTTTACAAACTTAATATTTTGTTACTACAAGTGACACAGTCCGCAGAATTATAGCTTAGTATTTTAAACGAACTTGCCCATTCTTCCAGACCTGTGCACGGTTTGAAAATGCCCCCCCGCTTTATTGGAGGATTTGCCCCCCCCCCACCGTTTTATTGCCCCCGCAGAAAAATGAAAAAGTACCCAACAACTATGACGCCATTTTTTTTTACCTATTATGACGCCATCATTGCGGAATTTTTGCAGTTTTTTAAGCCTATTTAAATGCAATTTAAGCTATTTTAGACCTATTTTTACCTTATTTTCGCTTTTTTTTGTCCTTTTTTCCCTTTTCCTTTCTTTTTTCTCTTTTTTCTCCTTTTTTTCTCTTTTTTTTCTTTCCCCCCATGCTTGCCCCCCTCGTTTTATTGCCCCGCCTCGTTTCAAAAAAGTTGCCCTCCGTGCCTCCCTCCGTTTTGGAATTGCCCCCCATTATAACCCCGGGGGGTAGTTCACAGGTCTGCCGTCTGCTCTTCTATTATCTGGTGACAGTTGTTTTGGTAATTAATTTTGTATTCAATTATCGAGGTATTATAGAATGTTTTTGAAGAAATATGGCTCCATTCATGCATAAATTTTTTTTTATTTATGGGGTCGACACAGATGAAAAATCTAGTTCGACAGAGAGTGGGTGCTGCAAAGTATATACCATACTACAGGAGTGCATTGCCGGGAAATTTCATTTTAGCCGCGCCTTAGCTTTAGTACTAAAGGTTGAAAAATCGTTTAGCCTTAGCTTTAGTACTAAGCCCAAAAAAGGCTTAGTACTAAAGCACTTTTGCCTTAGCTTTTGCCAAACTGACAAATATGGAAATGTTCCTAAATTTTAAAAATTATCTTTTTTTTAAGGTAATTCTTGGCATTGCATTGTTAAGTAGCATTATTGTTTAAAATATTCACTCATGTTTCTTTTAAAGTAAAAATATAGTATATTCAAGTTTATATAAGCATAGGCAGCTAAGAGTGAGGAAAGGGGTTGAGGTGGTTGGTTACCGGCGGTAAATTGCATCTTAAATTCTGGGAAGGATGTATGGAAAATTTTGAAATCTAAAAGAGGGTCAGGGTGTGTCTTGTGGATTTTCAAAACAAAATACTTTAGAGGTGTCAGATTAAAATTTTGGAGGGGAGCCAGATTAAAAAAAGAAAACTTTTCTGAGGAGAACTCGATTTTTGTCTAGGAGGGAGGTTTAAAATTTTGAGGTTAAAGGACCCCATCATACCTCTCCACTTCATGGATAGAAATCTCATTAAATAATCATGTTTGGATTGGTGAACACTTTTTTTGGTTTTTTGGTCATTTTTTTGACCAATCATTTTGGGTGATTTTTTATTTTCCTGGCAAAAGCTAACGTTTTGCCGGGCCCATACCTTTTGCCGAGCTTTTGCCAGCTAATTTCAGTTTAGCCGCGCCTTAGCTTTAGTACTAAGCCCAAAAAACCCTTTAGTACTAAAGCACTTTAGCTTTAGCTTTAGTACTAATGACGCCCGTATACCATACGATAGATAATTGTAAATGTAGGATTGTGCAATAAAATCAGCTATAATACAAAGGATAATTATTTTGTAAAGTTTAATTTTAGTTGATAAAAATGTAAATTATTATAAATAGATTTAGAAAAAGGAGAGAAATAGAAAGAGTAAATTTTTGATTACTAATTAAAGGGAATAACTTATTTTTGTAAAAAAAATGTTTTAAATTTTATGTTTCACAGAATATTCCTAAAATTGGTTTTAAACTCTATTTTAATAAACGTTATTTTTGAAACAAAGTAGCGTTCATAATTAGCTCTATAGATGGAAACACGTTTTTAGAATATAATATTTTCTTTTATTTTTTGCAGCTGTTTTAAAAATGATTTTTTTTAAGAGATGCTAATGTTTTTGGGTTAAAATAAGCTAGAAGAATATACAAAATAATTATTTAGATCAATAAAAAAATTAAAAATAATTATTATAAAGAAATATTTTTCGTCAAATTTATTTTGTAGGTTTTTACCTAATAATTGTCTTATTTAGGACTCTGATGAAGAAGTGAAATCGAAAAAAAGAGGCGTTCGCGGTCGCAAAAAAACGTAATTTTATTTTTTTTTCGACACTAACATATTTGAATTTTTCTGTTTGCATTATGAGACATGTGCGCTCATAGAGTGGTAGCCTTCCGATTTTTTTTCGGGGTGTGGGGTATTTTCCCAAATTTGGGATGTATAACAAAAATTTTTGGATCATACATGGGAACGGGGGGAGGGTTGGGGGGTTAACCTTTCCTCCAAATTCTGAGTTGGAGGGTTTAACTCCCCCTCCCTCTTCCACCCCACTCAGAAGGGAGGGGAGGAGAAAAGGTAATCCCCCAATTTTGGAAAAATGAAAAAAGAAATATGTATAAAATTGCTTCTAACTGCCTCCAAATTTAAGTTTTAAGGTCAAAATGACTGTTTTAAGCAACAAAAAACTCAAAAATGCAATAACTCTAGGGTTTTTGGCCTAAAATAAGCGTTTTTTAACCTATTTTTTCTTTAAAATCGAAAAGCGATATGGGTAAAATGCACTCCAAAAACAGAACGATATGGTTATGCGTTTCTCAGATTTTAACCCCCCTCTCAATTTCGGGTTAAACCCCCCCACTCCGGACCAACTTTCCCATGTATGCTTGAAACGGACATTCTTGAATCCTCAGTTTTAGTTAATGTTTATGAGGAGGTCTATGGTACTCTTAAATTTTAGGAAGGAAGCTAGGGAGTATCGTTCGGTAGTTTCGAGGTTTTGTTGGGCGGAGGGTGGGGTGAGTAAAACCCTTACCCCACAGGTGGACAGGGGGGTTGGGGCTGTTCGACTGTGTGTTAAACATTTGTTCAAATTAAAGGTAGGTTATTCCACACTGTAGATTTTTTATCATCTAGAAATGAAACGTTTACGAACGCAAAACTCTTGGGTAAAGTTTAGCAACGTACTACACTGTCGAATAATTCAAATTATTCAAAATATTTCACTTTTTAACACATAAAATTATTTACACGCCCGATGCAACGAAAAACCTGAATATTTGACACCATTACGTGGAAAAAATCTCATCTGAATATTTTACGTTCACAATTTTTTGCAATTCGAAGTTTACAAAGTAAAAAACTGTAAATGTGAAATTCATACAGCTAATTCTACAACATAATACTCTCGGATAACTCAAATTATTCAAAATATTTAATGTTTTAACATGGAAATAATGTATTCGTCAGATTGAACCAAAAACGTTAAATATTTGACAACATTATTTGAAAAACAAGATCAAAGAGTTTTACGTTTGCAGTTTGTGGTTTGCGAATTCGCGGTTATCGTGTAGATTATTTCACAACCTGTAGATTATTCCACAGGTCGTAGTTGATTTTTTTACACGATAAAAAATCTACACCGTGGCATAATCTGCCCTATAATTTAAACAACAATGTTTAAACTCATTCTCTACTCTTATACATTTTTGCTAGTACACAGCAGGTATAACTGGTGCGTTTGAGAATGGCATTTTCAAAATATAAGCAGAAACTATATATTGGGGCCAATTTTTTCATTTGATATCGAGTGAAAAAAAGGCGGTTTTATAGAAAAAATTCTTAATTTTCGGTCAGCTTAATCAGACTTGATTCTAGTGGCAATGTTAAAAATTTAATGCATTGTATAACCAGTTGAACAAAATGTATATAACGATAAAAAGTAATGTCTATTTTATTTTCCCTGTCTAAAACGTCTATTTAAACGTTCTCTTTTTGTCTTTTTGTGTTGAAATATTAAACAAACAACTCCTTTTTAACCATTTTAAAATTTTTGCAAGACTAAAAGCATCCGACCGTTTGCTTTCGAAAAATTCCATTTTTGCGTTTACATGCTTTTTTATTATGCTAGTTTAAATTTTAGATCTAACGACTGGAATGGTTCAAGTGAGGAAACCTCTGATGAAAGCTCTGATAGCGATTCAGGTTACAAGTAAAGGATTTAATATTGTTTTGATTACAAATAAGTATACGGGTCTAACTGTAAATAATGTATTTTGGTTAATTTTTACATTTTAATTTAATAAAAAAAATGTAATAGATGCACTTCAATAAACCCACCACATCATACCACCATCCATGATCCATCACCATCATAATATTACGAACGTGTGGTGCAATACCGCCATCCATCACCATCATAATATTTCGAACGTGTGGCGTAGTGACAGATCTTACGTCTTGCATACTGCAATTCCCTGGATCGAGTCCCGACTGAGACACGCTGCATTGTTATAATAATATTGTTTGTTAATATTGTTATATCGTCGTTACTACGGCTAAATAAACCACTGCCATTATAAAATACACAAGACTGTGACTCATTCTGTAGTTAATAGGGCCTATTTTAGAATTAAAATAAGTCACAATCCTATTTGTTTTATACGAACTGTGGCTTATTTTGCCGTAGTAACGACGATGTATAGTATATAGCACTTAGTGCTGAGTAACATCGGCCTTGCGTATCCTGCTTTATGCGAAATAAATAAACTTAAACCTTTCCAAATTTTTGAGAACGCAACATTAAAGTCCTATTATTAGTTTAATAGATTGTTACAAAATACAGACGAATATAGTTACAAAATACAGAAATATTATAGACGGAAACGAGGACCTAAAACAAGACAAAGAACTCAACCTAGACGTGCTGCTACTAGACAAAAGTTTTTTCCCTCCTCGGATGATGAATCAGACAGTTCCAGAGAGCTGAAAAAAACTACGCGTTTAGGTTTTTACTTTGTTTGATTAAGAAATAAAAATTCCGTATAAAAAGCGCCTTTTGACCTTGATTTTTGTGTGTTGTTTTTTGCGTTGTGATTGAAATTTTTGCAGATCTCCAGACCATAGGTGGGCAGGGGGGGGTTGGGGGGTTATACCCCCAAAAATTCCGATTATAGCCGACACCCCCCTGAAATTTAGGGGTACCCCAGAAACCCCCCTTAAAATTTGGGGGTTCCCAGTACTAAAAATGGGGTATTTAAGGTATACCCCAAAAACATTTTGGGACATCCCCCCGAATTTCAGGGGTCGGGTATACCCCCATCAAAATCCGAGAGACTGCCCACCCGTGCTCCAGACCCATAGGAACGTCCATGGGTGTCGACACTTTTGAGGGTTTTTTTTGGAGATATAACTGCCCACCTCTCGGATTTTTTTTTTGGGGGGGTCAAATTTTAGGGGGGAGGGTGTCCGGCAAGACCCAAATTTTGAGGGGGGTGTACCCAATATTTTTGCGCTGCCTAAATGGGCTTAAAACGCGTAAAAAACGTAAAAAAAGCTTATAAATGCTTTAAAAAACAGTGTAAAATTAAAATAAGCCCTTATTGCAACTTATAAATTTTATTTTTCAATTCTTTTAATAATAATGTGTTTATATTCTTATAATTAGATTAGAAATCGATTAGAAATAGATTAGTTTTTTATAATTACGTAATAATAGAATAGTAATATTATTGTCTTGATTATAAAGTAAAGTATCACAAACTTTTTAATCCATAATCTTATATTTAATTAAAGAATACATACATGGGCGTAGCCAGGGGGGTCTAGACCCCCCTTTTGGGTCGCCAAGGATAAAAATTTGGGGGTCTAGAACGACCATTTTTAAAAAAAATTTCTCGCGCTTCGCTCAGCGTCCCATTAAATATATAGTCTCCACTTGCAAATTTGTATTAGTTTGTTTTGTAATCTTGGTATGACCACACCAGACCCACCCCATTCTTTATGTTTTAATTGGTCTCCACTTCCAAATTTGTGTTACTTTGTTTTTTAATCTTGATATGACCACGCTGGAGCTGGACCCCTCCTTTAGATTTCTTATATAGTAGTATTAAAACATTAAAGGTTAGAAGTAATTTTAAAAACATTTTTCTGGTACTTTGCATTGGTCAGCTGTAATTGAATGCAGTGGCGTGCCCAGGATTTCATTTCGAGGGGGGGGGGCGGTCTGGGGGGGTAAATACTAACCCTGAAGGGGGGTCTGGGGGCGGCAGCCCCACAGATATGGGGGGTCTGAGGGGCGATAGAGCCCCTTGTCAGGGGGGTCTGGGGGGCAGAGTGCCCCCGGGTAAGAAAATTTTTAATTTAAGGCGCTATAATACAATAGAAATTTTAATTCCAGATAATACTTATTACAAATTTTAAGGTTTTTTTATAACTGTACATTTAAAACATGTGTTTAAACGTTAATAAACGGATAATAGTGTTTATAGTAGTTTTATTAAACATTTATGCCTTAACTACTGAACGGGATAATCGATTTGAAATCAAAAAACTAAGATAAATTGTCAATTTAAACTACCCGCGTAGCGGGAAAATTTTGGTTTTTGACTATTAATATGCTTTTGGAAGGCATCAGGAAAGTTTCTGTATTAATATTAAAGAAAAAAAATTTTTCTCTTAAAATTTAAAAAACGTAAGGGTCCCCCCCTTTCAAAAGATCCGGCTTCGCCGGATTTCGGGGAGGGGGGAGGGGGCGGCCACCCCCCCGCCTCTTCCTGGGCACGCCACTGATTGCATGTACTCATTTTTCAGCTGTAATGTTTTGGAAATCGAAAATTTTAAGGTATCAAATTGTTTGTAAAAATTTTTTTCTTTGTTTTATAGACTTATTTTTATTAAATAATAGGAAAATAATGAAGTATATGACATAAACAAGGTAATAAACACTCCACGCGAAGCGCGGAAAAATTTTTTTACTCCTTTTATAACGCTTAAAAAATTTTTCTCCCGGGGGCGAATTTGGAGGGGGGTGTCCCCAGGTACCCCAAATTTAGGGGAGGTGTCAGCAAAATCCGAAATTTTGGGAGGTATAACCCCCTAACCCCCCCCCTGCCCACCTATGCC
>JASAMX010026680.1:0-15999 GCA_030248175.1 Microlaimidae sp. YZB2_3
GCTAGAATTCATCTTTAGTTTTGAACTTATTAATCAAAAGTACAAAACGGATATTAAGCAAAAACAAATTGAAATACTTATTTTAGCGTCCAAATTCGTTAAAGCATCGAAATCACATTTCAAATCTTTAATTTTGTGTTTTATACAGAATAAAAATGAGTCCTTATAAACTTAAAAATGAGTCAAACCCTATCGGACTCATAATTTTTAATAAGATGAGTCCAAACTTAAGGACCCATTTTGTCATTTCTTAGAAAAAAAGTCCAAATTTTTGGATTCATTTTGTGACCAATGAATAAAATTTTGACTCAAATTAGAATTATTTGTTTATAGTATTTACAATTTTTTCTGAAAGGACTCCTTTTGTCAAAAGAAGCTAATGATTCTAGCAAGACCAAAAATTAAAGAAAAAAATTTTAGATTTTTTTCATGGACTCATTATGTCATACGAACGACGTTTTGTGAACGCTCCGAAATGAAATTTTGGCTACGACACTGCACTATGTATAAATTAGTTTAAAAGCTGTGTACAAAATTTTGTTGCGTGGTGTAGCTCAAATGCCTAGTGTTTGTGCCGGATTAAACACACTGACTTTAGTATTATATTTTTATCACCAATTATCTTCTGTAGCATAAAACATACTCAGTTTATATTATCACAATAAAAACACAATATTAGAAATTAAGCAGAAGTATAAAAAAGGACATAGCATAAGTAAATTGCAGGTGAAACCAAAATTGTTTTCTAATAAATTTTTTGCAGAAAAACTAAAATCTCGTCACTTCTGATAGACTTAAAGCAAAAGTATTGTCTTCAAATAACGCGGAAATTAATCACAGTCATTAAATGCACACAAATAATGTCCGGCTGACCTACTTAAATTTAATTTATTTTAATTAATGGTGTATGAATTTTGATTTCGACCTTTTTATTTACTAAAACAAGTATTAATAACATATAAATATATAATCTATTTGTAGCATGTACATCTATCACAATTGTTATAATATAGATATCATATTATTATTATACATACGCATTGTTTGCTTGTAAAAGTCAAACAGAAAGGAATGCTCAAATTTTTAAACACAAAATAATAAATTCTATCAAACTTTATTTTATTTTTAATTTTTGAAAAAAAATTACACATAAACATAATACAATAGGCATATTATCTATGTAAAATAAGTTTTAGTCTGAATTTTAATTTTTAAAAAATCAATAAAAACCAAAAATGCTTATAAACTTAATAAAAATGTAACTATTGATAAACAATAATAGCTAATAATAAACAAAGCCGTTTGAATTTTTTAAATAGAGGGGTAAAGATTTCTAGCAGGTCCAGCTTTAGTTTTCTTAAACTACTTTTTAAACCAGGGGTCGTATGCTAAAGCGCTACTCCGAATTGAAGTGAATTTGACATTAGCGATTGTCGACACACGGCGAACATACTGGCAGTATCCATTGGATAATCCCGTTTAACAAATTTATTTCTAAATAAAGACTTAATCTCAAATTATATTGTTACTTATTCAACCGCATATCATATCTACTAAACTTGGCAATTTTCAAATCACCTTCGAAGGTGGTTAAAAAATTGGCGGGTTTTCTTCGCTAATCCTAGATTGGTGACGACTTAATCTGAGATGAAGTTTTAATCTCACATTAAATTCGTTAAACGAGATTGTCCAATCGATACTGCTAGTATTTTTTACCGTGTGTCAACAATTGCTAATCTCAAATTAACTTAAAGTTTGTTTAAACCTTAAGCATACGACCCCAGAATTGTAATTGTTTGATTAATCCCATTGCGCTTGCGTATTCTATATAGCTTTGAATATCCGAATATGAAAAATTCCTCGATTCATAAGTATTAACATTGTCCTTTAAACAAAATATATTCATAGATGAACACGGTCAAAAAGCTAGGGGGGTGTTTACTTCGGGTAAATGACATTTCAAAATCTAGGAGGGGGTCCTAGGGTGGGTCGAACCCCCTCTAGCTTTCTAGGGGGGGTCGACCCGGGGTGGAAAATTTTAAAACATAGAGGGTGGTCAGGTGGGTCCGATTTCCGAAACAAAATACTTTTAAACCATTAAATATTTAATAATAGTTTTTTTATAAGATAATACTACATTTTATTGAATAAAAAGCGATATTTAGGTATAAAAAGGGTGTAAAAACATGAATTTGTGTTAAAAATTCCCGTTTTTGCAAGAAAATTTAGTATAAAAAAGTACTTAAAATTTTCTTGAGAGGGGAGGGGGGAGGGTCAGATTTCAAAATCTAGAGGGGGGTCAGTCAGGGGTAAAAAATTTTAAAATTTGGGGGGAGGGGGGGGGGGGCCCTCCTGGATTTTTTTCTAGGGGGGCCCCAAAATTTCGAGGCTAGGGGGGTTGGACCCCACCCTAACCCCTTGTTCATCTATGAATATATTCCTCCTTCTCTTCTAATCTATTTTATCCTTGACCATCCTTATCCTTGTTTAGAGAGTAAAAAAAGACCAGAAAAAAGTTTGTTCAAATTTTTGACTAACAAAAAATAGGATTTTTCTTAAGGTTTCTTTTTATTTATTTTAATCACTTTATTTCATTTTTAATGTGAAATATTCAAAGAAATATCAAAATCTTCAAGAAGACAAATATATAATAAAAATCAGTACCACTACGATAATTACTGCAATGGCTACCAAAGCAAATTTTTTCTTGCGAGATTTTTTCTAAAAAAGAAATCAAATTTATGATTTTTTTATTGAATTCTGTTTAAAGTATTACTATTTACATAGGTACAAAACGTTATTATTACCTTTCGATTCCATTGTGTTACATAACGTAAAATTTTAGCTTTTGAATTCAAATTAGTTTATCAGAATTTATTTGTGTCAGTAACAAACTTTAGACACGAAAAAATCTGTAAATCTTTAACTCTGTAAATTACAGTACTTTGAATAAGTATGATATGCACACTTTTTCACGTCATATACATTATATGGCCAAAAAAACACAAGCCGAATGAATTAAAATCATAATTGAACTAAATCTTGAAATTAATTAAAGATTAAAACGTTAAAATATACGATTGTAGGTACTAAGTACACTGATTACTGCAAACAATACAGAAGTTAAAGAAAACCTGGTTTAAAAAAATAAAAAAGTTTATGATTCTCAGAAATGCACTCCTACCAAAAACTAAAATAACTGAAATATTTCAACGTTTTTTATTTTTGCATCGGTAAAATCAGTACAAAAAATCTTGCAACGGATTCTCATGGGCAACGTTTTCAGGTAAAATAATAATAAAAAAATAAATTAAATATACGAATGCATTATACGCTTTGAAAAAAAGTAAAATAATGGTAGTGCAAATAAAAAATTACCCAATTATTTTTCAGCTAATCGATAACCAGAGTTTTAAAGTCAGAGCGTCTTTTTTCATGTTCTTTCAATATCGTGGACAATTGTTGTTCAGAAAATGTACCACACTACATATAAGTTTTATCCAGAACCAAACGAAAAATAAAAGAAATAAAAATACAACAAATAATGCGAACATCACTGTAGGAAAATACAAAAGCGATGCATAAGACGAAATTCGTTATTTGATTCCAATAACAGGAAGTAAAATATTATGATATGTTGATTCATTATCGATTATTTGAAAGAATAGTAAAGTACAATTATCAAAATAATAATTGCGATTACTAGAAGAATCCCACAAATGACCTTTTTCTTCCTGGCAGCGCTCTATAAAATAATAAAAAAAACAAACATATCTTGACAAACGTGTTTTTAAAAACAATAATAAAAATTTTTTTTACTGAGCTGAATTATTATTTAATTTTAAGTTTACTCCAAAATTTACTCATTATGGAGTTCTAGCACAATTGAGGTACACCGATGTGCTCTAACAGGATAAAATATGATGGTATTAATAAAAAATTTATTCTACTCTAGGGCTAGGTTTTCTTTCGTATTAGGCAAAGCTAAAGTCAAACAATATTATTTTTAGATTTTATAATTCTGAACATATATTGTATACTTCCAACATATTATACTTCCGTTCCAAACATCATTTCGAAAAAATAGCCAATAATGTGGTTGAGATCAAGGCCGTAGCCAGGATGTCAATTGAGGGGGGGGATTTTCAAGAAGGTGTTTTATGGGTGGCCACAAGGGGGGTCTGGGGGCGGTAGCCCCCCAGACTATAACAAATTAAAAATATAAAATAGGTTTAGGTATTTTATTACAATTTTAATTAAAAAAGAACAAACGTTTTCTAAAAATAAAAATATCTTTATTTCATTTTAGTTAAGTTTTTATCCTTAAGTTATTAATATACAAAGTTTAAGTGAGTAAGTAATTGAAGAAGACGGTGTTAAAGCGAGTAACCAAAGCATTTACAATAAAAAATCCTAAGAAAACCGCTTTTTTATACGAAAAAAGTGGTTGAATCGTGATTTCCTGCTCTTTGATACTGCCGATTTTATGCAAATATTTATACAAAATAAAAATACAATATTTTTAAACTCACTGCACTAATATTTTGAAATACAAATAATTCCTTTTTTATAAATAAGAGCTTTCTTTATGAACCTAAATCACTCTAAATAATGCATTTTAGATAGTTTTAATACATTGCAGAGTGATTTGGAAAAAAATTTTTTTTGTAAATTTCTAAGTTTATTTTTTTCATGTTTTTTAAAATCTGTAACAATAATTCCTAAAGATTGAAAACAAAATCATTATTTTTACACAACATCTTGCTCCTTTTTTGTCATCCAGTCGAAATTATCCTCGTTCGTAATGTTTAAAAAATAATGTATCACTCCATAATTAGAAACGTTTAAACAAAACATTTATTCACGGAAAAAAAGTCATAAATTTTTGTTTTGTACATAGAGTGATTCCTCATCGTCACCTAATCCCTCCCACAGAGACGTGTATTTAAAAATTTAAAACGTATGTGTAATGCACTCATCTTAGAGATGCTTTTTTTCTCATTATAAAATTTTTAAGTCCAACAAAGTTTTATTATTGTTTCTTTTAACTACTGTTACATTCTACTTAGTGCACACCACAACTGAACTACAAAACAATATTAAGATAAAACTAAAAATCATAAAGTAAAAAAATATAATAAACTAAAATAATATTGCATGTATAATATTATCATTGTATTTTATGTCAATAAAAAAATAACTTGATTTAGCTAGTTTAGGATTATCGGAGTGGGCGAAGGGATTGGAATTGGTGCAAAATTCACAAAATACCTAAAATGTAATTTTTCTCGACTTAGTTCTATAATTTTTCAAAAGTTTTTCCTATAACTCTTTCATCATCCCAATTAAACATAGTATGAGGACACAAAATCTGCATGCATTAGCGCTCAAGTTAACAATATTTTATTTTAATGACAACTTACTTGACTGCGCGCCGCCTTGGCTATATCACTCTGCCCCTGTTGCACATTGACAACAGCACTCTCAACATTGGCTTCGATGCTGTCTAAACACAATATAATTATACATTTAAGAATTTCTTGGCATGGCAACATTTTGATTTTCATTGTTGTAAAAAAGGAATTGCTTATAAAAAATAATGTAACCATTAATATCAGTGGCGTGCACAGGCGGTCTCGGGGGGGGGGGGGCAAATGCTAATCCTGAAGGAGGGTCTGGAGGGCGGCAGCCCAATAGGTGTTTTTTTTGGGGGGGAGGGGGGGGGAAGGGGCAGAGGGGTCCACCCCCTCCTAGAGCCAAAATTTTGGACCTCCTCTCTAGAAAAAATCCAGGCCCCCCCCTCCCCCCCTCAAAGCTCGGGAGAGGTCCGGCCTGACCCCCTCTCTCCCGACCAATTTGGAAGTATATTTTTTTATTTACTGTCAAAAACACGGTTTTTTTAGTTAAAAACAGTGTTTATATACACTTTTTAGGCCTAAATAGGCGGTTTTAGTACATAAAATTCAATATTAGACCTAAAAACACTTAAATTACTGAGTTAAAAATTTTGTTAAAAAATTGGACCCCTTAAACCCCCTAAAAAATTTTGGCCTTACACCCGGGGGTGGACCCCCCCTAGCGGACCCGACCGAAAACACCTATGGGCAGCCCCCAAAAGATAGGGGGTCTGGGGCATACGTGGGCACGGAAGGGTTAACCACCCAAATTCTAAGAAGGGGGGTTTAACCCCCCCATTCAGAAGTGGGGGGGGAGAAAAATTTAACCCCACCCCAATTTTGGAAAAATGAAGAAAAAATGTCTTTAAAATGACTTCTAACTGCATCCAAACTTAAGTTTTGATGTCAAAATGAATGTTTTAAACAGTAAAAAGCTCAAAAATGCAACAAAAAGGGCTTTTTGACTCAAAACTAGTGTTTTTACCTATTTTTTCTTTAAAATCGAAAAACAATATGGGTAAATTGCACTCCAGAAAAAAAAACGATATGGGTATTTTGCGCTTCGCGGATTTTAACCCCCCTTATTTGGGGTTTAACCCCCCTCCCCACTCCGGACCAACTTGCCCATGTATGGTCTGGGTGGCGAGAGCCCCCCAGCGGCGTCAAGCGGTCAAGGGGTAGAGCCCTTTGTCAGAGGGCTCCGGGGGGCAGAATGCCTTCCGGAGAAGAAATTTTTTTTATTAATATTAAAGATTAGTATTAATTAATAATTTAATCATCTAATACTGAATTAATAATTAAGTATTAGATAGTATTAATATTAAAGAACAATTTTGCTTTCTTCCAAAATTCAAAAAAAAAAAAACAAAAACGTAAGGGTCTCCCCTTACGAAAAAATCCGGCTTCGCCGATATTGGGGGAGGGGGGAACGCTAGCCCCTCCGCTCCCCCCCCCCTCTGGGCACGCCACTGATTAATATTAACTTATACACACAATAATTCGTTTAAAGCCGATTATCAAGCATCTTACCTATTGTTTCTCCTTGCTCGTGCACCATAACGGCTAAGTCTTTAAATATCTGATTAACATCCAGAATATCCGACTACAAAAAAGGTGTTATTTAATTTTTTTTCGTTTTTGAAACATGTGAAGTGATCATTAAATTTTTTTACATGATGTATAAAAATTGGTACTAAATTCTAAAATTAAAAATTATACTGATTCTCGGGAGGGGGTAGAGTGCATAAGTGGGCAGTAAGGGGGAGTTCGTAGGTTATACTTCCCGAAAATCCGGATTACTGTCGACACCATAGATGAACAAGGGGGAGGTAGGGCAGGGTCCACACCCTCTAGCCTCGAATTTTGCTCCCCCCCCTTCCCTAGAAAAAAATCCAGGCTCCCTCTTCCTAAATTTTCGAATTTTTTACCCCTGACCCCAAAGGTGGGGAGGGGGTTATACTCCCCCAAAAAATCCCGATTATAGCCGACACCCCCCTAAAATTTCGGGGTACCCCGGACATCCCCCCCTAAAATTTGGGGGTCCCAGTACTAAAAACGCTAAAAATGGGGTATTTGAGATATATCCCCAAAAAATTTTGGGACACCTCCTCAAATTTCGGGGGTCGGGTATACCCCCAAAATCCGGGAGACTGCCCACCTATGCCTGACCCCCCTCCCCTCTCGAGAAAATTTTAAGCACTTTTTTATACTAAATTTTCTTCAAAAAAACGTGGATTTTTAACACAAATTCATGTTTTCACATTCTTTTTATACCGAAATATCGCTTTTTATTCAATAAAATGTAGTATTATCTTATTAAAAAACTATTATTAAACCTTTAATCATAAATGAACAAGAAGGGGGGGGGGGGTGGGTGGGGTCCACCCCCCTAGCCTCGAAATTTTGCCCCCCCCCCCAGAAAAAAAATCCAGGGACCCCCTTCTAGATTTTAAAATCTGACCTCTTCCCCTCTCGAGAAAATTTTAAGTACTTTTTTATACTAAATTTTTTTTACAAAAACGTGAACTTAACACAAATTCATGTTTTTACAACTATTTTATACCTGAATATCGCTTTTTACTCAATAAAATGTAGTACGGTATTATCTTATAAAAAACTATTATTAAATCTTCAATGGTTTAAAAAAATTTTGCTTCGGAAATTAGACCCCACCTGACCCAGACCTGTGCACGGTCTGGAAATGCCCCCCCGCTTTATTGGAGGATTTGCCCCCTGTTTTATTGTCACCCCTCGCCAAAAAATCAAAAAGTACCCTAAAATTATGACGCCATTTTTGACCTATGATGACGCAATCATCGTGAATTTTTTGCAGTTTTTAGCCTATTTCAATGTATTTTAAGCCATTTTAGACCTATTTTTACATTATTTTCGCTTTTTTTGTCCCTTTTCCCTTCTTTTTTCTCTTTTATTTCTTCTTTTTTTCTTTCTCCCCTGCTTGCCCCTCCCCCGTTTTAAAAAAGTTGCCCCCCGTTTCGGAATTGCCCCCCTCCCAATAAAACCCCGAGGGGCAGAGCACAGGTCTGCCTGACCCCCCCTCTAGGTTTCAAAATCTTCCACCCCAGTTCGACCCCCCTAGAAAGCTAGGAAGGATTCGATCCCCCCTAGAAAGCAAGGGGGGTTCGACCACCCCTAGGACCCCCTTCTAGATTTTGAAATGTCATTTACTCGGGGTAAACACCCCTTCCCCTAGCTTTTTAACCGTGTTCATCTATGCCTTGAATGGTTTAAAAGTATTTTGCTTCGGACATTGGACCCCACCTGACCCCCCTCTAGGTTTCAAAATCTTCCACCTTGGGTCGATTCACCCTAGAAAGCTAGGGGGGTCGACCCCTTTAGATTTTGAAATGTCATTTACCCCTAGCTTCGGTGACCGTGTTCATCTATGGCTGACACCCCCCTAAAATTTGAGGGTAACCCGGATACCCCCCTCCCCTAAAATTTTGGGGTCCCGGGCCCCGGACTAAAAACACTAAAAATAGAGTATTTGAGGTATACCCCAAAATTTTTTTAGGATATACCCAGGGGCGTAGCCAGGATTTCGGAAAGGGGGGGGTTGTACTCCATACAAATTTTTCGAAAGGGGGGGTTGTAGGGGGTTGTACTCCAAATTTTCAAAATACCGTAAAAAATACATTAAAAAAGGGTAAAATTTTTTTGCGCTTCGCGCTAGGTGATTCTTTTTGTTGTTATTTGCATTGTTTTTTAAGTTAAACTTGAAAAATTTCCGGTTTAAAAAGGTATAACATTAAAAATCGTGCGATAGCACGAAAAAATTTTCTAAAATTGTCTTTGAAATTCGTTAAAAACATCACTTATATGTTGTAAAAAGGTATATAAATGTCGAGCGCTGAGCGGAGCGAAGCGCGAGGAAATTTTTTAAAATTGTTTTCTTCGGACCCCCAAATTTTTACCTCCGCCAACCCAAAACGGGGGGGGGGGTTGCCACCCCTACAACCCCCCCCCCTGGCTACGCCCTTGGATATACCCCACTCCGCTCCCCAAATTTTGGGGATCATGTATACCCCTTAAAATCCGGGAAGCTGCCCACCTATGGTAGGGTGGGATAGGGTAGAGCTTTGTACACTGGACCCCACCTGACCCTCCCCCTCTGGGTTTCAAAATTTTCCATTCCGGGTCGACTACTAGAAAGTAGAGGGGGTGGGGGGGAGTAAAGAGGAGGATTCGACCTTTTTTAAGACCCCACTCCTAGATTTTAGATGTCATTTAGCCGGGACCCCCCTCCACCTTGGGTGACCGTTTTCATCTATGCTGACTCTTGAAAACAAAAATCATACTTCCAGTTGGTGTAGCTCGTTTTCCCGCTCTCGTATGGCCTGTATATCAAGATTCTGTTCGATCTGTAGCTTTTGAGAGCCTGATAGAGAGGTGACCGGAGGAGGGACGTCGTCGATCAAGAAACCACCCTAAAATTTAATTCCTATTATAGGCTATCTGACTTAATTTCAACCAGGCCCTAATTTCGGCCACCAATTTAGGGTGTTAGAAAATTGGCTTATTTTTAAAACACAAAAGAACTAGCAAAAAAGTAACTGGATGAATGTTGAATAAAGTGTTTTTGCAAAAGTTTTTTATTTGTGTTATTTTACACTATCAACATTTTCATACAACAAGTGATTTTTTTGTGATTTTCTTAATTTTTGTTTTCTGTTTAAAGTGCATCAAATTTAAAACGAAGCACTAATATTAAAATATCTTCTATTTAAGACTCAAAATTGTTAATTTTCATGTTTTGATATTTTCTTCAAAATCAGTTTGCAATGCGTTTAACTGACTGCGCATTTTAAGATTCCGTTAATTTCGGCCACCTTAAAATTTAGGTGAAAGAACCTGCCGTTTTTTGGTGTTTTCAAATATCATCGTACTACCGTATTTATAAAGAGTTTTTTTGCTCGTTTGACTTTTTTTGACGTTTTTTATAAGCCAAAAAAAATTCAACAAAAAATATAGATTATTAAAACTTGTTTTCTTAAGGTTTTGACATAATTATATTAAGTCTTGCTAATAACTATTAAAGTTTGCAAACGGGAAAAAAGTTATCTGTACCAAGAACAATACCTAAGGATAAATTTGCAACCTTTAAAAAGATTTTATTTTTCGTTTTGGCAATAGTTATAGCAAGTTTTTTCTAGGTGGCCGAAGTTAATGGCTCGTGTCTTCATTTCGGCGACTATAAAAATTTTTAAAATTTTGCACTGGAATAACAAAAATAGATATTGTTTGATTTTTAGACCGAATTTCGGGTCGATTGGAAAAACCAAAAAAAAAAAATTTATCCAAAAAAAAAAGGTGGCCGAAATTAATTCAGTTACCCTACAGTTAGTTTTAAAAAAATGCGTAGTCAAAGGCTATAAAGTTGTCTTTTTTTAAACTTTTTTGAAAAAACATTATGGCATCAGCGTATCCACATTTTTGATGTTTTTAAAAAATTTTTCACGTAGATCATAAATTCAGTTCAGACAATTTGACAATTTATAACCAACTCTAATAAAGTATTTTTTTAAAGTTTTTAGAAATGAAAACAACAATTTAAGTTTAAAGTTTTCGAGTATTTTTTTTAATCACTATTTTTACTGTTAAAACGTAAATTTTTTTTACTTCTTTGTTTTACGTTAAGACCATAGATGAACAAGGGGGAGGGCGGTAGAGTGGGGTCCACTCCCCCCTAGCCTCGAAATTTAGGGGCCCCCTGGAAAAAAATTCAGGGCCAAGGGCCCCCCAAATTTTCGAATTTTTTACCCCTGACCCTTCTAGATTTTGAAATCTGACCTCTCCCCCCTCGAGAAAATTTTATGTACTTTTTTTATACTAATTTTTTTCCAAAAACGTGAATTTTAACACCAACTCATGTTTTTAAACCCTTTTCATACTCGAATATCGCTTTTTATTCAAAAAAATGTAGTATTATCTTATTAAAAATCTACTATTAAACCTTCAATGGTTTAAAAATATTTTGCTTCCGACATTGGACCCCACCTAACCCCCTTGCCCTTTCTAGGTTTCAAAATCTTTCACACCGGGTCTACCCCCCTAGACAGCTAGGAGGGGGGGGGTTCGACCCCCCTCCTAGATTTTGAAACGTCATTTACCCCCAAGCTTTGGTGACCGTGTTCATTTACGGTTAAGGTTAAGACTGAAAAATAAACACACATAAGAGAACTAAAAAACACTTAAAACCATCGCAATTTTGTTTCTTTTAAAGCCTTGCGTCATTTTAAAAAATTCTATAATTTTTTGGGGCGCTTGTTCGGCTTCTTTCGAATAATAATTGTTCCTATATTAATTTCAGTAATTTTAAAAATTACAAAAAAACATGTTATCATTATAGTCTGGATGGAAGCAATTTTTTTACACACAATGCAATTTTATTTAAAAATCAGATTTTTTGGCCAAATCAAGAAGCTGTAATTTTTTGTATTTTTCGTAAACTTTTCGTTTATATTAAAACTTAACAGCGACTATTACAGTTTAAATTGATTCTACCTAATTTTTAACCCAAGAAAATATATTTAGCATTATTATATAGTAAAAACAAATAAAAAATTTGTCTGTGTCAAAAACGATATTTTTTTGTTAATATTGTTGTAAATGTCATTATTACTGTTAAATTATAGTGTAAAGAACCATATTAAGCATTATAGCGATTTTTAAAAAAAAAATTAAAAACAATTTTTTCAAACGTAAATTGTCATAAAGACAAAAATTTGGCCTAATATTATAAAAATCACATGGAATGGTAAATGGACAAAAAAAAACTTAGTCCAGTCCATCTGTAGAATTCCTGTACTAGGGTAGTGCATTTAATTTTGGCACTTTTCCGAATCGGGCATTTTTGATTTTGGACTATATCTGTTGTGATATATCTTACTATATTTTATATACGACGTTTGATAGCTCAAATGAGAGCTATTTATATGTGGATGACTGTCGTGAGCTTTTTATTTGTTATGTTATGATATTTTCATGTGAAATTGTGTGATTGATAAAAAATAAAATTGTTCCTCGTTTTTAGAACATGGCATTTCATGATTACGCAATAAATTGGTTCAAAAATAAAACTGTCCTGGTAAAATTTAGTCTATTTTCCGAATTTTTAGTCCCCGTGGTTCTACGTTGCGTCTGTGGTGAGCAATCGTTATAAAATAAAATAGTGTAATTTCAGCACACATTGCTGTAGGTAAAAACGGGTTGAATTAAGTGGTCCGGTGTTAAATTGTAGTTGTAAATAGTTAAAAGACAACGTTGAAATGTGTAGAGATCATAGCACTGCACTTAAACTTGATTAAAGGGGTCCTTTTAAAAAGTGCCGAAACTAAATGCACTTTTTTCCCAAATTTTGCTCATTTTGATACCATTTGGCAATTTAGCTGTAATTTTCTTCCAGTTACACATTGAACAACAAGTAGAAGCTTAAATTAAAGAAAATTGTCTCGAGATAATGATAGGTTTTTAATTTTTTGAAAATGATGATTTTTTGACTGAGAAAAAAATCGATTGTTTGTAAAGTGCCGAAATTAAATGCAAACATTTAATTTCGGCAATTTTCCAATTTTTTAAAAACTGATTTAATTAAAAAAAACTACTTTCGTACAGTGAAACTTTTGTGACGCAACGCAGTATCGTAAAATCTTCAAAATGAGCTATCAAACATGAAAATCGGGCCATACAGTGAAAATTTACTGATCGGAAAAACAAAAAAGTGCCGAAATTAAATGCACTACCCTACTTACATGTTTTAATGTAACATTATTGTTGTAAATTAAATTAGGAAAAAAAGTGTAGTTGGGCAAGGTAATTTCATGTATTTCATTAGCTGAAATAATAATGTATTACCGTGTCTAATTGAGAGTTGGCTCTTGCCCTGACTATAGACTCTTTCTCTTTCTTTGTTGCTTCTTTGCATGTGGATTGAAATTTATTTAGAACCACCATGAGGTCGTTTGTCAATCGTTCCCGCTGGAGTTTCCATTGTCTCTAAAATTAATTACATCCCTAGTTGTTTTCATATGAACTTGTTTCTACTGTTGCATTTTTGTATTAAAAATTGTCTTGAATTTTATACATTATTCAACAAATAACAACTGACAGAGTTTATATTATGACAAACTTTAACTTAGGTAAGATTTCAACAAGAAAAGCTGCACATGATAAATATAATTTTTAAGGTAAGTGGGTCTAACAAAAATTTTTTTAAAAACCATATGGTAATAAGTTAATCCGAAGTCGGAGAATTAAAAAACTCAAAACAATGAATATCGCCGTAATCAAGCTAACAAAATTAAAATATGAAGAATACTAAAATGGGAAACTTAGTGCTAAAATTGTGCATGCAGCCCTTAACTACCCTACTAGCAAACAATAATTAAATCTATTAAATTTAAAAATATAAAAATAAAAAATGTTTATTTAATCATTATTTAAAACAAAAATTAGGGAAATATCAACACATTCTAATGTGTAAATTATTGTTCAGGAAACCTGTGATAAAGTGATGTTGTTATGCATTTTTTTTTACCATTTTGCATGGTGTTGTTACTGCAGTGATAAAATAAGTATTATATTTTGTGCTGATAATTATAATATAACTATACAAATATCCAGCAGACCTATGCACAGTCTGAAAATAATGAAAAATAAAAAAGTGCCCTAAAACCACCCAAAAATGAAAAATTAAATTAAAGCTAAAATTATGGCCCCATTTTTGCAGTTTTTAGCCCATTTTAATGCATTTTAAGCCATTTTAGACCTATTTTTAGCTTAATTTTGTCCCTTTTTCCTTTTTTTTCTTTCTTCTCTGCTTGCCAACCCCCCGTTTTGGAATTTTTTCACCCAATAAAAGCCCGGGGGGGCAGTGCACAGGTCTGCGTCTAATTACCGGCACAAAAACACATAAAAACGAGTTTTTAACACCAATTTTTTACACAAAGTTGTATTTTTACATACTTGTTATAGGTACTTTAACACCAAATTTAATTCACTAAAAATATAGTAATATCCTATAAAAAAACAAAAACCTATTACGGTTTAAAAGCATTTTGTTTGAGACATGGGACCCATCCTGATCCACCTCAAGTTAGAAATTTCCCATTACCCCCTCCCAAAATTCAAAATGCGATGATTCTCTCCCTAGCTGCTGAAACCATGTTCAGCTCACCTATAATTGGGACCACCAAATTTTAGAAGGATGAATTGGCGGTGTAACTGACTTAATTTCGGCCATCTTTTTTTTATTTTTTTTTCCTGCTTTTTCCAATCGACCCAAAAGTTGGTTTGAAAATCAAACGATAGCTATTTTTGTTATTCCAGTGTAAAATTTTAAAATTTCTGTTACACTTAAAGAACAGTGGAGGTATAAATTTTTTTATAGTGGCCGAAATCAAGGCGCGAGCCATTAACTTCGGTCACCTGGAAAAAACTGGCTATAACTATTGCCAAAACGAACGATAAAAATTTTTAAATGCTGCAGTTTATCCTTCGGTATTGTTCTTGGTACATATAACTTAATTTTTTCCCGTTTGCAAACTTTAATAGTTATTAGCAAGACTTAATATAATTATGTCAAAACCTTAAAAAAAGCAAGTTTTAATTTATTCTATATTTTTGTTGAATCTTTTTTTGGCTTAAAAACGTCAAAAAAAGTCAAATGAGCAAAAAAAACTTTTTTATGAATACGGTAGTACGATGATATTTGAAAATAGCAAAAATACGGCAAGTTCTCTCACCTAAATTTTAAGGTGGCCGAAATTAACAGAATCTTAAAATGCGCATTTAGTTAAACGCATTGCAAAGTGATTTTGAAGAAAATATCAAAACATGAAAATTTTGTGCCTTAAATAGAAGATATTTTAAGGTTATAATAATGCTTCGTTTTAAATTTGATGCAGTTTAAACACAAAGCAAAATTTAAGAAAATCACAAAAAAAATCACTTTTTGTATGAAAATGTTGATAATGTAGAATAACACAAATAAAAAACTTTTGCAAAAACACTTTATTCAACGTTCATCCGGTTACTTTTGTGCTAGTTCTTTGCGTTTTAAAAATAAGCCAATTTTCTAACACCCTAAATTGGTGGCCGAAATTAGGGCCTGGTTGAAATTAAGTCAGATAGCCTATAATAGGAATTAAATTTTAGGGTGGTTTCTTGATCGACGACGTCCCTCCTCCGGTCACCTCTCTATCAGGCTCTCAAAAGCTACAGATCGAACAGAATCTTGTATACAGGCCATACGAGAGCGGGAAAACGAGCTACACCAACTGGAAGTATGATTTTTGTTTTCAAGAGTCAGCATAGATGAAAACGGTCACCCAAAGGTGGAGGGGGGTCCCGGCTAAATGACATCTAAATCTAGGAGTGGGGTCTTAAAGGTCGAATCCTCCTCTTTACTCCCCCCACCCCCTCTACTTTCTAGTAGTCGACCCGGACGGAAAATTTTGAAACCCAGAGGGGGAGGGTCAGGTGGGGTCCAGTGTACAAAGCTCTACCCTATCCCACCCTACCATAGGTGGGCAGCTTCCCGGATTTTAAGGGGTATACATGATCCCCAAAATTTGGGGAGCGGAGT
>JASAMX010026681.1:0-10784 GCA_030248175.1 Microlaimidae sp. YZB2_3
GTCAATATGTTTCACATAAAATTCTTCAGGTGCATTTAAATTATTGGGATATTTTCAATTGAATGAGAAATATCCGGAGAAAAAATACAAGTTATTCTGGGGTAAATATCATAATAATCTATGTTGTAAATAAATAGCGAACCTGATAAATCATGTATGTTAAATAAAAGGGATATAGAAATATTTTTTATTAAAAAAGGTATTTAGCGTATTTGATATTTATATTTAAGGTATTTGCATTTAGCGTGTTGTATTTAAGTATATCTTATGATTTTTATTATATAATTATATCAAAGTGGATAATCTTATAAAGGTATGTTACATGCCGGTAGCAGCGCGCATCATAAAATCCAATTCGAGCCTGATGTCCGGCCTAAGGCCGCATGTCCGGCCTAGGGCCGCATGTCGCGGCCGTAGGGCTGACGTTCGGCCTCAAGGCCGCATGTCCGGCCCTCAGGGCCGCATGTCGGGCCTCCCCCTCACGCCCCGGCCCCCCCGCACGTTTCCGGCCAAGGCTTTCTCCTCGGCGACCCCCATGTCCCCGCCCGTAGGCCCGCATGTCCGGTCTAAGGCCGATGTTTGTCCTGAGGCTAGCATATCCCGGGAACAAGGGAGCAAATTTCGCCTGACGCCACACCACTATGGTAAAAATAACAGAACGCAACGCAGCAAAATTCTCACCCTTGTGCCCGGACATGCGGCCCAAGGCCGGACACGTGGCTGAATCTGCAATTTATGATGCACGCTGTGACAGACCGCTTGTGACACATACCTTTATTATTATCCACCTTCTATTATATACTATTGCATAGCAATAAAAATATTTAACAATAAAAAACACGTTAAGCTTTTTGCTTTTTTTCAATATTATTTTGTTCATCGTTTGTTAATGTATTGTATCTTGCAAATGGTATATTAGACTTATCTCGTCTAATGAGTGTTTGCCAGTACTAAATTTTAAGACCTACAATAACTTGTTTTATTCTGAAAAGAATTTATTTTCAGAGTGTTTTTATATGCAAATAAAATCAGCGGTCTCGATAATCTAGATCAAATCGACTATTTAAGAAAAAACCATTCAAAATTTTAACAAAATTGGTTTAATAATAAAAACAGTATAACACAAAAGTAGGTCTGACTGTACACTAAATTTTTGGACGAAAAGTTTTTTTTGCGAGAAAAGTCGCACTTTCGAATCGCGCTGCCGACTTTTTTCGCAAAAATCCTGCCATTTTTTCCTGCTTTTTCGCGCTGCGGATTTTTGCACAGTGTTACCGAGCTGGGAAACTGCGACTTTTTTCGGACTTGATACTCCTTTATTCGCGTGTGATCTGGTGCGCAACAAAATACAGATGTCTTTCCACGTAGTAAAACAAAAACTTGTTTCATTTAATTCAAATCGTTGGAAAATTATTTTATTTTATTAGTTTTTGAAACATTTCTAACATCTTAAGGTAAAAACGACTTTTACTCATTTAAACACAAAGTTTTTTATTTCTGTTTTTGTTTTTTTTTTTTTCGTTGCTGCAGTACTCGCAGTGCGAAAAAATGTTCGCAGTGCGACTAAAGCAATAGTGCGAAAAAAATCGCAGTTTTCACTGCAAAAAAACGAACACTAAGGCATGTCAAGCGCGGAAAAACTTGGAGCAGAAAATGGCGGATTTTTGCAAAAAGTCGCACACGAATTCGAAAGTGCGACTTTTTCGCAAAACTTTGTTCAAAAAATTTAGTGTAAAACCAGTCCGAGATTCTTGGTTATATATCTCGATAATAATAATATAATTAAAAACCCATATTTTATTAATGATTTTATTAATTATTTATCAAAATCCCCTAAATTAATTTAGAACCAAATGCAAAATTTTTTAAGAGCTGAAAGTTGGTTTTTGTATATTTTGTAAAAAGTGGAATCAAAAAACTCTGCGTCCTATTTTGTGTAAAACGTTATAGCCGCACAATTTTAATTGCGCTTCGTTATGTTTGCATTTAATATATAATTAAACATAGTACACTTTTTTTATCTTGAAAGATTTAATTTTTGAATAAATGTCCCAATTACTCACCATAGTAGCCACTTCCCCATGAAAATAGTTTCTCTTTACTACATTTGAAACTTCTTATTATTTTGAAAATCTATTAAGTTTTTAAAGTGGTTTCTATGTATATAAATAACTTACAATTATTTACACAATAATCTTACTTCAAAAAAAAAACTAATTCGACCATAAAAATTTTACTACTGATTTTAAACTTTTTATGGAAAAATCGCATTAACTAGCTTTGAAGTAGAGTTGTTTGTGTTGTTTTTGTTTATAGCTCAGTGAACACATTCTCCTGCCAAGGGGCAATATAGACCTCGACTTTATTGCTCAATTTTTAATTTTTGGATGCTAATATGTTTTCTGATTTGTAATAAATCGAATAATTAAACCTTATTTTTGTTCAGCTTAGCCAGCTGGCAAACGCTTATTTGTTGATGTTGTGATATCAACATCAACAAATAATAAGCGTTTGCCAGCTGGCTACAGTACTGAACTTAAAAATAAGGTTTAATTATTCGATTTATTCAGATCAGAAAACATATTAGCATAGAAATTAAAATTAAGAGCAATAAAGTCGAGTTATGTCCCTTGGCAGATGGATAAATGTGTATTCACCCATCCTGAGCTGTAAACGAAAACAACACAAACAACTCTACTTCAAAGCTAGTTAATCGATTTTTCCATAAAAAGTTTAAAATCAGTGGCGTAAAATTTTATGGTCGAATTGGTTTTTTTTTTTTTTTGGAAGAGTAATTTATTTGTGTAAATAATTGTAAATTGAAATATAAGTTATTTATATACATAGAAACCACTTAAAACAAATAGATTTTCAAAATAATAAGAAGTTTCAAATGTAGTAAAGAAAAGTTATTTTTCATGGCGGAGAAAGGCAGTCCGATCGGCTACATATATGGTGAGTAATTGGGACATTTTGAGTTCAAAAGGTAAATCTTTCAAGATAAAAAAAAAAGTGTCTATGGTTTAATTATATCTGGCTGACCTCGTAAATTAGAATGGAAACATAAGCGGACCAATTAAAATTGTGCGGTTATGACGTGTTTTTTTACACAAATAAGAACGCAGAGTTTTTTAATTCCACTTTTTTACAAAATATACAAAACTTAACCAACTTTAGCTCTTAAAAAATTTGCATTTGGGTTCTAAATTAAGTAATTTGATAAATAATTAATAAAATAATTAATAAAATATGGGTTTTGATTATTATTATTATCAAGAATGTATAACACAAGAGAATATCAGACTGTACACTAAATTTTTGAACAAAGTTTTGCGAGAAAAGTCGCACTTTCGAATTCGTGTGCGACTTTTTTTTGCAAAAATCCGCCATTTTCTGCTAGTTTTTCCGCGCTTAGACAGTGTTAGTGTTAGTTTTCTTGCAGTGGAAACTGCGACTTTTTTCGCACTCTATACTGCTTTAGTCGCACTGCGATTATTTTCGCACTGCGAGTCTGGCTGCACAACAAAAAAAAAAACAAAGCGGAGTGAAAACTTTGTGTTTAAATGAGTAAAAGTCGTTTTTTTACCTTAAGATGTTAAAAATGTTTAGTTTTAATAAAATAAAATAATTTTCCAACGATTTAAAATTAAATAAAACAAGTTTCGAAGTGTTTTACTACATTGAAAATGAATACCAGCGTCTGTATTTTTTTTTGTTGCGCAGCCAGACTCGCAGCGCGAATAAAGAAGTATAGAGTGCAAAAAAAGTCGCAGTTCCCACTGCAAGAAAAACTAACACTGTGTTAAAAATCGCAGCGCAAAAAAACTAGCAGAAAATGGCAGATTTTTGCGAAAAAAGTCGCACACGAATTTAAAAGTGCCACTTGTCTCTCAAATTTTTGGTCAAAAATTTAGTGTACAGTCGGACATTCTCTTGTGTTATATATTATTTTTATTATTAAACCAATTTTGTTAAAATTTTGAATGGTTTTGTTCTTAAATAGTCGATTTAATACTGCAATTATCGAGACCGGCTAGATTTTATTTGCATATAAAAACACTCTGAAAATAAATTTTTTTCAGATAAACAACTTATTGTAGGTCTTAAAATTTAGTACTGGCAAACACTAATTTAGACAGACCAGTCTAATATACCATTTGTTCCATACAAATACATTAAATTCAAACAATGAACAAAATAATATTGAAAAAAAAAGCAAAAAGTTTAACGTGTTTTTTATATTTTAAATATTTTTATTGCTATGCAATAGTATATAATCAAAGGTGGATAATCTAATAAAGGTATGTGTCACAGCGGTCTGTAGCAGCGTGCATCATAAAATCCAATTCGAGCCACATGTCCGGCCTTGGGCCGCATGTCCGGGCACAAGGGTGCAAATTTTGCTGCGTTGCGTTCTGTTATTTTTACCATAGTGGTGTGGCGTGGCGAAATTTGCTCCCTTGTGTCCGGATATGCGGCCCTAAGCCGGACATGCGGCCTTAGCCCGGACATGCGGCCCTAGGCCGGACATGCGGCCTTAGGCCGAACGTGCGGCCCTAGGGCCCGACATGCGGCCCTAGGCCGGACATGCGGCCTTAGGCCGGACATGCAGCCCTAGGAACGGATATGCGGCCCTAGGCCGGACATGCGGCCTTAGGCCGGACATGCGGCTCGAATTGGATTTTATGATGCACGCTGCTACAGACCGCTGTGACATACCTTTATTAGATTATCCACTTTTGATATAATTATATAATAAAAATCATAAGATATACTTAAATACAACACGCTAAATGCAAATACCTTAAATATAAATATCAAATACGCTAAATACCTTTTTAATAAAAAAATATTTCTATATCCTTTTATTTAAGCATACATGATTCTCTGGGTTTCAGCTGTGTTTCAACATAGATTATTTGATATTTACCCAGAATAACTTGTCTATTTTTACTACCAAATATTCCGTTCCCCATTTAAAAAAATTACTCCCAAGATAGTTTTAAATGCACCTAAAATTTTATGTGATTACACATTTGCTATTCTGAAAGAAACTCGCAATAATGCATACATTAAATAAATTGGATAAATTTATAAAAAAATAATTTAGGTAGTAATATTTCCAGCAAAACTAATATTTATTTATTTTTATTTAATTGATTGTGATTAATTTATTTTATTTCACAAGTGCAAAGTCTGTGAAATTTAATTAAAAGGAAAAAAACTAAAAATATAAATGAATCAATCTTAAATATATAAGCAAAAACATTTTTATTCTAATACTTATACTTTATTTAAAGTTGTGCAAACGTATTGAATAAAATATTGCGTCCAAGGCACAAAAAATCAATAGTTAAATTCTGATTTAAAATTAAGTTAATTACCTTAATTATGAATTTTAATTACGGAAGCCAAAAAAACACAAAAAAAATCGTCATGGTTTTACTTTTATTTTTATATTTGAAATCAAATATCATAAATTGTGGGTTTAAATTAGTTTTTTCAATTTCTGGGCAAATATTGATAAAAAATTCTAAGTTTTACCTTTCGTCAAGTTGAAGAGCCCTAAAAAAAGCCATAACTCACTCATTTTTTATTTGATCTATAAAATTTATGCACTTTTAGATACCGGACAATTTTGCGTTTTATTTGAAATTCTTTTCAATAGTCAAAATTTTTGATAAAAGCATCGATGATTTATAACACTGCAAATTTAATACTGAAGATTTTACACCCCCAATTTTGTAATTTTTAAAGTTTTTTATTTTAAATTAAAATATCATTTTAAAAAATGTGAAAATTGTAGTTCATTTTTAGCCTGTTTAAAAATACGTTTTTGTTTGAAAAAAATGAAAACGTTTTTTAATATTTTCATAAAACAGCGGCTAAACCTTACTTGAAATGTGAAAAAAATATTTTCTAAAAAATTCTCTTATTATTTAGCAAATATTAAAGTGGATTTTGGTTTCTTTTTTTTGAAAAATAGGGTCTTAAACAAAGTCTACAGTAATATTTGCTAAATAATAAAATACAATATCAAAATGGCTGCTAAATTTCTCAAAAAAATATACTAAAATTGTTAAAGACTTTAGGCTCAGTTTAGTTCACACTGATGTTACCGGTGGCAATTCCAAAGATGATGATACAATGTAGCTATAATCAAAAAGTTATGTCGAAGTTTAAACATAGGACGTGCTCACACCGAGGTGGCAACTTTCGCCGTTGTTGTGTTTACTCCTCAAACTGCCGAGAACTTAGACTCCTAAGAAGCAATTTAGTCAAATGAAATATAATAAAATAACTAAACACTAGATATAACTAGATTTTTATTCTGTGAATTTATAATATGCTAAATTAAGATTTGATAATTTTTGTTAGATCAATCATTCAATTAAATAGTATGAATAGGAGCTATACGACATAATTTAAAAAATACAAATTGTAAACATCCATCTTGTGACTAAAACAATAAACTTATAGGAAAAACAAAGCTAAAATCCAAATAGCTTTTTTTATTTTTTAAATCTTACATGAGACAACTAGTTTTTTTATTCTCTCACCTAATTATTATCCCTATCCCGTTTAAGTCATTTCGTCCCTCACCGATAAAACAATAGAAAATCACTATATATATATATAGCCCACACAAAGACAAATAAAATCTATATATTTTAATATGAACTCAGCTTAAAGTCAGCAGAATAAAGAAATCAACATAACTTTTTTATGATCATGTGTCTAAATTTATAGGACAAGTTAACGTATGAAACTTAATAGATTCTTTTAAAATTACCATAATTTGTCCTAATATTAATCCAAATCAACAAAATACTTTGAATGATTGCGTAAAATTTTTCGCATCCAAATTGTAAAGTCGCGCTTTGTGTTTGTTTAAATACCACAAAACGGCGCTAACTGTTTCAAAAAATAAGCAACCCTTGATTGTGAAGAAGTTTGAAGAGTTTACTAGCAACGACAACTACCTCCAAATGCTGTCGACAAATCAAAACTTTAGCTTTCTTACGCCAGAGTTTTTCATTCTTCGTTTTTATTTTATAATTAAAAAAAAACTCAGAGCGTAAATCGATAACGTCATAAATTACTCCTGGAATATTTATAGTTTTTAATTTTAGTTGGTAAAAAAAAGAAAGAGAAAAAGGAAAAAAAATAAAAAAGAAAGAGAGAAAAATTAAATTATAAAAATGTGAAAAGCAATAATTCAAATAATTTTAAAAAAGTTTTCATGGGTGGCGCGGGAAGCCACGGGGCGATTTAGCCCCGTGGCGCCGTGCCAACCATAATTAGAGAACGTGGGTAAATTTTGAAATTCAGAACCTTCTTCTTCTTCTTCTTCTTCTTATTATTATTATTATTATTATTATTATTATTATTATTATTATTATTATTATTATTATTCCAACGCTCCATCCTTAAAAGCGATATTCCTCATTCGTTACTGATTCATCAAAAATAAACATGGGCTCATAAGAAAGATGAAGGAATTACGCAACTTTCTTAGAAAGCACTTTTTTGATTTAGGTCCTTGTTATCGATTTATTGATCAAAATAAAAAATTTGAAAAATAGACAAATAAAAACTCCCAACCGCACAATAACAGCCTTTTGGCAACAATAAGGATTGTACAGAGCAGACAACCAACAAACCCCTCATAAAAACCGCACAAAAAAACAGACCGGTTTTAATTGGTGGCAGAAACGAAACAAGTTCCCAGCGCCATCTGCTTCAACCGCGCGAAAATCGGCGAAAACAACAGATTACTTTTTTTAATTCTTGCATTACTTACTGATGACAAAATTAATTCAAAGTTTTATTTATTAAAAAAAAAATAAATGTGGGTGACGCGGAAGCGCCACGCGCCGGTAGATAATCATCGGTGGTGCGGGGGTGCCACACTGCAATTTAACCCACCGCACCGCGCCAACTATACTTAGAGAACGTGAGTAAATTTTGTAATTCATGTTTATCATCTTTTTTTTATTATTATTTTTACTTTAGAATTGTAATTGCAATCATTGGCGCATGGCATCGCGCCAACTATATTTAGAGAACCTTGTTAAACTTTGTCTGGAGCGCCACTGCACCGCACTAACTATAATTAAACAACGTGGGCAAATTTCGTAATTTAAATTCATCATCTTCTTATTATTATTTTTTATTTAAAAAAGTATATCTCGACAACGGAATGATTATAAACATATGTCATTGCGCAGCTAAAACTATAGTTTATCAGGCTATTTTTTAATTTAATTCAAAAAAGTGGTAGACTAGCCTTGAAAAATGCTCTAAGAATAGAGCAGGAAAAAGGGGCCATTTTTCCCCGGGCGTATGTTTAGACAGAAAAGATGTGGACTAGTCTGAGATGGACATTATGTGGACTATAGAAAATTTGCATTTGGTTTGGACAGCTGCTCACTAAATAAAAATTTCTACAATATGATAATGATTTGTTTATCCATTGATCTAATCACACAGCACTGTTGCATTTTTTTTAGTTTGATGAAATGTCAATTGAAAAAATTTTACTCACAGCAATCTGTGACAATCGCGAAATCGCCACTTTTTTCAAATTTATAGTTTTTTCTTACACATACAAATATAACCTTCAAATTGAAAAAGTGGCGATTTCGCGCTTGTCAAAGATTGCTGTGAGTATAATTTTTTCAATTTACATTTTATCAAACTAAAAAAATGCAACAGTACTGTGTGATTAGATCAATGTATAAACAAATCATTATCATATGGTAGAAATTTTTATTTAGTGAGCAGCTGCCCAAACCAAATGCAAATTTTCTATAGTCCACATAATGTCCATCTCAGACTAGTCCACATCTTTTCTGTCTAAACATACGCCCGGGGAAAAATCGCCCCTTTTTCCTGCTCTATTCTTAGAGCATTTTTCAAGGCTAGTTTTTTATAAGAGCATTAGTTTGATAAAACTGAGATTGTGTGTTTTTAGTAATTTTTCTGGAAATAACGGTAGAAGTAACTAGCAACAATGTATGTCACAGTGGGTTTAATTTAATCAATTAATGTAAATATTCTTGAGTAAACATTTGGTGTTAGGCAATAATATGCTTGTATAATAATGATGTATAATAATGATGCTTGTATAATAATAACGAAAATAATGATAAATTACAAAATTTAATGCGCAATGCGATAACTTATTTTGACAGAAACTTTTCATGGTTACTGTGACGCTTGCGTTATACTTTTTTGTACCGTTTTGACGACGTGTGACTTAACTAATACTGTGGTATTTACAGCTGGTTAACTCATGTAAAAGTTAATCCACTTTGAGAAAAATTTATGTGAATTAAGTTTTATTAATAGTTAAAAAACGCAAACTAAAGCTTTTACACGTATTGTTTTTATTCGGTTTTGTTTTTCTGAAAATTTCCCAAAATCTGTTATTAATTTACGGGTTTTAAAGGGACTTGTTTCAGTCTTTTCTGGCATTTAGTTTTTAGACTTATGTAGCTTTATACTATTCCATTTAATATAAGGCTTTTTTTTCAAAACTTTGTTTCGTCTTTTGCTAGAATTTCCGCCTTTTAATGCATTGAATTCAATGTCATTTATTAAAGATGTAAAACATTAAAAAATTTACTCATTTTAAAAGAAACGTCATGGTCTCCTCATGATATGAATACAATTGTTTTCATATCCAAAACTTCAATGTAATTTTAAGCAGTATACTATTCAAAAAATAAGACTGGGTAACTCCGTAAAATTGTATGGAACCTGAAAGAACCATATAAAATAGTGTGTTTTTCTTCTGTTTAAATTTTTTTAGTTAGACCTGATTTAACCACTTTTTGGAAATTAGTTTTATTTGGACTTTTGTTTTGTGCTTGGTTTTTCTGGATTGATGGTTTATATTTAAACAACAAAACCACACCATTGTAAATGGTTTTTCCAGGTTCCATACAATTTTACGAGGTTACCCTTTTCTCGCATTAATTTTTTGGAGTGATTGTAGCTTCATAGTATTCCATATAAATAAGAGTTTTTTTCTATTTCGATTTTGATAAATTTCCGTCTATTGAAACATTGTACCCCGCAGCGCTCACACGTCACCCAAGATTTATTTCATTTTATTTTTTTAAATATTTTTATTGTTGTCATATGGCTGCTAATTAGCGGTAAGGATAACCCATTTAATATAAGGGAAAGAGCGCTCCGCGCTCTTCCCTGATTTAGTTTTAAAGGCGGGTCCACAGTAATAATATAAGTCAATTTACTCGCAATTAATCGAAAACCAATATTTGCGAGATTATAGAAAACAAAAAACACCTGGGAGACCGAACACTATACTTACATAATTTGAAATCACGAAATCTTTAATTTTACCCAATAACATTTCTGAATTAAAATTAAAATTAAAGTAACTGACTTCACTCGGCCACATTTTTTAATTTTTTTGGATAAGTTTTTTCTGGCTCTTCTAATCGAACCAAGATTTGGTCTAAAAATCAAATGACAGCTATTTTTGTTATTTCAGTAAGTTTTTTGTCATTTAAGTTACACTTAAAATATCAATGGATGTTTAAACTTTGTTTTTAAAGTGGCCGAAATTAAGGCGCGTGCCATTAACTTCGGCCACCTAGAAAAAAACGGCTATAACTATTGTTAAAACGAACAATAAAATTTTTTAAAGGTTGCTAATTTATCCTTAAGTATTGTTCTTGGTATATATATGTGGCGGATAGCGTTGAGCAGCGTAGGTCAATTAAACTCACAATATTAATTCATGCTTTAAG
>JASAMX010026682.1:0-13535 GCA_030248175.1 Microlaimidae sp. YZB2_3
TAAGGGGATCTTTTGGCCTTGGGGCCAAAATGGCCCTTAAACCATTACTCTTTTACTGAACCGATCGAGCTGAAATTTAAAAATGTTAGCCTTGTAGTGGAGCACTACAAAATATCAAATTTGACTTAGGTAGGTTTGGAATTAAAGTAACCCGTCTCGTTCGGGCGATATACGAATTTGTTTTTTGACGGTGTTCCTTGAAGGCCTCCTGGATATTTTTACTTGTGTATATTATGACCGCTCTCGTTTCCCAGATTGTGTCTGAAATAAACACATGCTGCATAATATCTTAGGGAAAAATCTTTTTTACAATTCAATAATAACTTTAGCAAAATACCCAGTAAAATACCTTTGGAAAAACAATGTTTTGCCGTGCGTGGCGGACGATATTATGTTGGAATATATTTTTCCACCCTTTTTACGTTGCTAGCTGGGGCAAATAAACCGACAAGCAAAACGTGAAGCGGAATTTTACATGATGGTCAAAACCCTTCCATTTAAACGAAATTTTTTCAGTGTTATAGATTTCCACAGAGTTGTGACACTAAGGAATCACTTTAAGCCAATGAGCACCTGGAAAAAAATTGAACTCCAAACGAGAGTGAAGATTTATAATTGATACAAGTTCCATACGTGTACCGAAATTCGATTTGACCGATTCAAAAATAATTACAAATTGTAAAACATTTTTATAGCATAAATCAAACACGTAGACCTCATTTTTGTGGTTATTTTTCGGATTTGAGCTTCTAAAAAAAGTTATGAGCCAATTTGTACCCAAAAATTGCCCCTTTTTGGCATGTACAATTTATGTTATTAAGAAAATTTTTTTATTAAGCCTTTAATCAATTTAATATTATTTTTTTCGTATTACCAAGTGTCTGCGAGTTACAAATATACTTTTATTTTTTTAATGGTAACTACCAGTTTTTTATAAGAAGGATATGAACATGAATTTCAAAATTTACCACGTTCTCTAATTATAGTTGGCGCGGCGCCGCGGGACTAAATCGCCCCGTGGCGCTCCTGCGCCACCCATGATAGGTAAAAAAATAACAAAATCAAATGTTGAAAGTTTTTTTATTTTCGATTTATTTGCATAATATTCGCCCAAAATAAAGTACATCACAGTCACAGCCACAACTATTTATTTGTTTTTGTTACGACAAAATACGACAAAATCAATAACTTAGTTTTGTTATGTATCGTGATTAACTCTTAATTAAAATAAATTACAGACACTATTATTACATATTCATTGTGGCACATATAAAAACAATATAACTGGTTATAAACAGTCATGTTATACTTTGTTTGACAGATTAATTGTAGAAATTATATTTTGTATATTTTACAAGATTATGCCATATGCACAAAGAAATTTCCACAGTTGATGAGAAGTGTAGGCAATATTCACCATTGGTGTTTTAGAAAAGCAAAATAAAAATTTTTGGAACTAATAGCTCAGCGTATAATCTGTCAGATTTTACTTAAAAGTTTTATCCACTGTTTTATAGCAAAAATCAATGATTGATTTAATCAATGACCGCGCCGTTTTTGTTTTAAACCAATGCTACACAATTCATGCAGATTATCAAGGCAAAGTTGTTCCACTTGTTTTTGATATGTGGAAATTTCGGCTTTTACATTACGTCTTTCAACATCTCGCCTTCTGCAACTCGTCTTCGAAAAGTTCATCTTTTAAACATTACGTCTTCTTTTAACATTCCAAAAACGAGATGTTTAAAAGACGATCTTTCGGAAGATAAGATGTAAAAGACGAGATGTTGAAATACGTAATGTAAAAAACGAAAAGTCCGTGAATCATAGTTTTTTTTTGTCTTTCTCACAAGAATGAAGGAGCGTATTTTCGCGCTTTGCGGACTTTTAAAGCTAGAGTACCTAGGGGGCTTATATGCCTAAAAAGTCGATAAAAAAATTTGAATTTGGCGCGTTTGAGGTAAACAATAACATAATAACCGATGTTGACAGTTTTTTTATTAATCAAAATTTGCAAAGCAATTAATTTAGCAAAGTAAAGTGTGTAACAAATTATATCTCATTCTACTTCAATATCAAAAATAAACACAATGTAATTCAAACTTCATTCTTTCGATTTCATATATAATTTGTAGTAATGGGCGGAACTGCGGAACCTCCGGAACTCTGGAACCGGAACCAGAACAAAAATTGAGATTTTCCAAAAATCCGAAATAGGAACTGGAACTCCAAATTTTACCCGGAACAGCCGGAACCCGGAACTGAAACTGCCCATCACTATTTTTGCATACTTTTTCGGAAATGATTACTCTGGCGGTTTGTTTATGTGTGTACGTGTGTATGTATGTTTGTGTAACTATTTTGTCATGCAACGAAATTTACCATTAGTATTAATGTATGTGTTTATTTATGATGTTACCCAAAACTTCGAACTCCAGAACCGCGGAGCGAAGCTTCGCCCTATTTTGGTACTAATTTCATGAAGGATTAATAAGCAATGCAGTCAATTATTTTTTTAAAATTTTTTTGTAAACTAATTTTTTTCAACACATTTTAAAGACAATAAAATATCCCTAAAGTGGAAATAAACTAATTTTAAAGGGCTGATCTCTAAGCCCCAGAACTGCTGCTTTAAATGCCCGAAAGTTCAGGGCCCGTATGCAGAAATGTGACTAGTATGTATGTAGCCCGTATGCAGAAATTTTTCAATGGCTTATTTCTCTAAATTGTCTAAAACTGAAACTGTAAAATTTTGAATATCTGTTCTACGTACCCTATGTATATAGTTATGTTATGAAACGACTTTTACTATAAATAGCACCAAAATTTGTAAATACACCTTGGAATATTGCGACTAAATTCCAGTCCCGTCTCTGCATACGAGCCCAGAGCATGATTTTAAAAGATAAAGAAAAGTGATGTTTATACTTTATAGTATCATGCTTCGAAGCTCTGGCCATTTAAAGCGAAGCTCCTTCTGGAGCTCTTGAAGCTCCACCCTTTAAATAAGCAATTTAAATTTTACTTAAACTTAATTATGTTCGAAATTATCCTACATACTTGCATTTTTAGGACTAATTTTATTGCTTTTATATAGTTGTGAAAAATCTAATTTTCAAGAATTCCCTGACAAAAATAATTTATGGCATTACTTAATTATTCATGAAAAAGCCAACAAAAAATAGAAACAAGCTCTTGAGCTCCAGAGTTCCGTGCTCCAAGGAACATCACTAGAAACATCAATAGTGTTTATAAACTTATATTAATTTAGACCGAGTTTCCAGGTATCGTTTGCACTGATTATTATTTTTCTATTTCCAGCAATGCATTCAGCAGAAGGTTTAACGAGAAGGCCTTACAACGCTTCGAATTCAAGATTACAACGTTTGTCAGTTTAAAAAAAAATCATATTTTCTTGTATTTTTCTGCCTTAAAAAGTTTTAGACGCTTTTGAGGAGGAGTTTTTCGACCAAAATCATCGAGAATTTGATCTACGTGACCAAGCAGTTATTATGGGTCACATGGAGGATAATTTTGGATAATTGGATGGTGCAAACACTATTTTAAAATATTTATACAAACATTAAAATAGGTTTAAAGGGCTAATAATTTACTTAGTTCCCTTTTGTTTCTTTTAAATCCATCGTTTTTTGGATATTTAAAAATATTTGGATGCATTTTTTTAAAACGCGTCCGCGAAATGTCGCAATAAAGAAATAACATAAAATCATAACAAAATTAATCAATACATATTATCGAAAATAACATTGGCTTCTTGTTTATCAAATTAAAATTAATTGATTTTTATTAAAACTTTTTTAAAACAAAGAAAAATAACTGTTTATTAAAGAAAGATAATTTTTTATCAATCGCGATTTGATCAAAAATTAAATATCATAATTTTATTGTGTAATAGTTTTAAAATGAACAAAAATACATGTTTTCTAAAGAAAATCCCATGATCTACTAATTTCGTGCGAAAATTCTTGTTTCAATATTATATTCATGCAATTAGAAACATTTTTTGCAACTGCGTCGGCGAAACGTCGCATCGGTCAAATAGTCCGGGGGTGAAATGATCGTCGGCGTAATAGTCGTCGGCGAAACAGTCGTCGGCGAATTGTCGTCGGCGTAATGTACGGACAGCCACGATTTTACCAAGTCATTGCGATGGCAAACACTAAATTCCACCGACTCCATCTCCGCCCAAAATCTACCGTAACCTATCGTAATTTTTAACATTATGCAAATTTTCTTCTTGTTGATTTAATAACGCTATTTTGGTGCATTATATCATGAAAATTAGTCAGATTTTGAGTTGTAAAAGTTTTTAATATCTTCCAACATATTTTTTAAAAACCTTTTAATGTCCGGAAAGAATATTTTCGGCGTTATATATTCCGAAATAAATATTTTTTTGTTAAAGTCGTAAATTATACGGCATTTTAAAAGCTTTTAGGCTTTTTTAGACTTTTATCTTGTTTTTTAGGTTTCGCTTAGGCTTAGGAAAAATAAAGTTTTTTTGTCTTAAATTTTGTTCTGAAAAATTTTCTAACATTAAAAATATTGGGTATTTATTATACCAAACGTTTAAATTCAAAAAATAAAAACCATCTTAACCCTTAGCCAAACCCTGAATTCACATGAAACAAAAAACATCTTTAACTAAACAAATCAAAACAAGAATCTAATCACTGTTAGAATAATAATTAGAAGTTTCACTAGAATAATAATTAGTTTATCAATTTCCTGAGATTAATTAATTATACTACTTTTTAAATACACTAATTTTATGGTTTTTAAACTTAATTTAAAGTTTTTTATGGTTTAATGCAGTTAAAAATTAATAATTTTACAAAATTTACATGTAGAAAGAGCTAAATTAACTCAAAAAGCCTTCAAATTTGTTTAACTTTTGTCAAACTTTTTGTCTTCGATTTTGATAATTTTTTGTGAAAACCTTACCCCTTCCCACAACAGCCCACAAAAATTTTTTCAACAAAATATCCCCAGTGGTTCAGGAGTTATGACACCACAAAAATGTGATTATTTTTGTAGATTCTGTACGTGAAAGATTGCTCAATGAGTATAAAGACTTAAGTTACAAATTATGTATTCAAACAAAGCGGCTATTTTCTACTTTAATTTGATACCTTGGTCGTTAAGATTGGTGCAGTATTTGTCGAGATATTACGTTTTTCGTAAAAAACCCTTGATTTTTCCGCTAAAAACACGAAGTGAAGGAAAGAAAGTTTGGTCAAACTTCACAAAATAACTACCATCGTTTGATGTTTTGAACAAAAAATTTGCAAGTTTTTGTACGGGAAACGCAATATTTCAACAAATAATGCACCAATCTTAACGATCAAAGTATTAAATTAAAGTAGAAAACAGCCGCTTATTTTAAGTGCATAATTTGTAACGTAAATCGTTATACCCATTGAGCAATCTGTCATGTACAGAATTGTCGAAAAACGCCATTTTTTTGGGGGGAAGGGGGGTCATAACTCCTGAACCACTGGAGATATTTTGTGGAAAAATTTTGGTGGGCTATTGGGGGCAGGGGTAATATTTTCACAAATAAATATTGAATTCGAAGACAAAAAGTTTGACTCCGCACCGCACCTTTAATTAATTTATACCCCCCCCCCCCCAAACACAAACCAAAAAAAAACAACACCCACCACAAACCACCCCCCACAACCCAACAAAAAAGCCACCAAAAAACAAAAAAACAAACAACAAAAAAAAAAAAAAAAAACACAAAAAACAACAAAAAAAAAAAAAAACCAAAAAAACAAAAAAAAAAACAACAAAAAAAACCAAAAAAAAAACAAAAAACCAAACCCCACAAACAAACAACAACACTTGTTATTTCAAAGCTAATTGAACTGTCAAAAAAATAATATCACGCATTCGGAGTTCTTTTACTCGTCTGTGTTTATTCGTGGCGCTTTTTTGTTGTTATTGCAGTAAGAATTCATTATGAGATGTATTTTGGATTTTTTAATTCTTTTTTTTAAATTCCTTTTGTGTTTAAAAACGTTCGAATATAAAACGACTTGTTTTTCGCGTCTTTGCATGCGAGCACCGTCGAAATTTTTATTTTAGATTTGAAAATATTAAAAAGCATTTCCAAATACAGGATTTTTTATAAGGTTATCAATTAAAGTCATATAACAATGATTTTTCAATAACGCAAAAGATCTTTTTAGCTTTCAGAACTTTATTATTTTTTGTTTTGAAAAAACTTTTAATTTTTTAAAAACAAAACTGTTACAATATTGTTAATTGTACAGTAAATATATCAGAAGAACATATTCTATTTGTTTTTGATTTTGATAATTTTCTGTAAAAACAGGACTTACCCCTGATCCTACCTTCAAATCATGCTCTGAACTTTTTTGAACGAAAAAGTTCACAAAAATTTTTTTCAATCAAGAATATTTAAAAGTGCGGGCGGCCTTCATTGTCTTCGATTTTGATAATTTTTTGTGAAAACGTTCCCGCCACAGCCACAAAAACCATTCAGTAGTTTAGGAGTTATGCCCCCCCCCCAAAAAAAATGGCGTTTTTGACAATTTTGTACGTGAAAGATTGCTCAATGGGTATAACGATTTAAGTTAAAAATTATATACTCAAAGAAAGCGGATACTTTCTACATTAATTTGATACCTTGGTCGTTAAAATTGATGCAGTATTTGTCGAGATATTACGTTTCTCGTACAAAAAACCCTCAATTTGTTTGCAAAAAAACACGAAATGAAGAAAAAAAAGATTGGGCAAACGTCATAAAATCACTGATGTCGTTTGGTGTTTTAAACGAAGAAATCGCGGGTTTTTTGTACGGGAAACGTAATATTTCGACAAAAATAATTTTAACGATCAAGATATCAAATTAAAGTAGAAAGTAGCCGCTTTTTTTAAGCGCATAATTTGTAACTTAAATCGTTATACCAATTGAGTAATCTTTTACGTACCGAATTTTCGGGGGGTTCATAACTCCTGAACCACTGGAGATATTTTGTTGAAAAATTTTTTGTGGGCTATTGGGGGCAGGGCTAATTTTTTTACAAAAATTATTAAAATCAAAGTCAAAAAGTGTGACTCCGCACCGCATCTTTAATTAATATATAAATATGCTTTCTTTGAGTGTATAATTTGTAACGTAAATCGTTATACTCATTAAACAATCTGTCACGTAGAGAATTGTCGAAAAACATCATTTTTGGGGGGTCATAACTCCTGAACCACTGGAGATATTTTGTTGAAAAAAATTTTCTGAGCTATAGGGAGCAGGGGTAATGTTTTCACAAAAAATATTAAAATCGAAGACAAAAAAATTTGACTCCGCGCCGCACCTTTAAGCTTAAAAAAAAGGTTTTAGAAATAGTTTTGTCTACATTTCTAGGACTAGTATTTTTGTGGTTATTAATAAGTTTTAAAAAAATTTAGGATGCAAAAAAAATTCAACAATCTATGACATTACTCTTTAATTGTTTATGAAATCAGTACAACAATAAGGCGGAGATCTTGAGCTCCTAAGACGCTTGGAAACTTTGAAAATGAGTTCGGTTTGGAGCTCCGGAGCTCGAAACTTCAATGGACATAACCACGTGTTATGTAGTTTATATAAAACACAGTCAAGAAACTTTAAAAAAACGCAGAAACCGCTGCTTATCGGGTATCCACTATTTCTTTAGCGTGTGTTGTTTTCGCGGGGATGTGGCTACTCAAAGTATGGACGAAAAAACTAAATTTTGTAGTTTGTGTCAGTAAGAATGTAATGATGTGAACAAAAAAAAACACCGACCACAAACCGAAAAAGGGAAAATTACAAAATTTAGCTTTGCTGTCCATACTTTTTTAAAAAGTCACATCCCCGCGAAGAAAACACACGCTATAGTGGATAAGTTGGTTAAGAGTTTCAAATTACTTTAAAGACTGATGCACACCTGAGTGAAGTGACAACGCATTCCCTGTGCGATTGCATCGTTACAAAATGATTTGTCGCTGCGGTGAGATCGACGCTTGTCACTCCGGTCTGAACTATGGGCAATGGGTCTAAGGAAAAAATGTCGTATTTTTCTTTTATACAAATAAAAAAAGTCTTTTGTAAAAAAACAAACAAGTGTATTACTTAAAAGAATTTAAATAAAATTGTTTAAAATTTTTTCAAAAATTGGTTGGTATTGGTCAAAATTTTAGGTTTGAATAAAATAAGAAACAAACATATTACAAACGTTGTTTTACCAAATAATAAATTTCTAGGATAAATTTTGAAACAAGTAGATAAACCGAATGGTTACTTTAACATTTTTTTGGAATTTACTAGGACCGGAAAATTAGCAAAAAGTTCTTTTTGTTTAAAAAAAATCAAATTCACACATTGAAATGGCAATGCGGTAGAAATATTCCAAGTAATTATTGATGCCATTTATTGACAAGAATTTACTTTATCGTGTGATTTTAGTATAATTGTCATGGTTTCATTAGACATAGCTGTGGTGATAGTTATGGTTCTGTTGTGTATAGGAAGTTTGAGCTTCATGTTTATTCATCTAATGCTTGGTATACGGTATGTTAGAGAGCTACACGCAACACCCAAAGATGACGAGGTAACTTTAAAATTTTTTTAAACATAATTTTGTTATAATAGCAGGTGCTCTGTTTTACGAATTTTAGCGTAATTTTAAAAATGAAATTAGCTTGAAATTTTGCCAGAATGTGTTATTTTTGTAAAAAAAATTTCAAAAAAATTTACAGCTTTTATCTGCTTCTGTTTACAATAATTTTTTTCTGTACATTCTTATAGTGATATCGTGCTTTGCTTTATTTAAAAAAAACTAGTGCAATGTGCGTTCGTGCTACAAAAGACGTTTTTATAGTTTTTGCACAAGACAGGTTATGTTAAAATTTTTGCCAAACTGAAAATCAATATAATGTGAGGTCATTGCTGCATCAGCTTGCGCTTGCTTCGGCGTAAAGCACCCTTGAAAGTGTATTACTATTATATTTATTGTCCTTTATATCGTATGGCGCCATTTAAGTATAAGAAAGCATGTTAATGATTTTTATTTTTAGACCCAGCCCGGTACTTCTTCGAAGCAAATAAAAAAAACCAAAGTGTTCAATGTCACTATTCTGGGTAAAATATTTATAGGTGGTATGGCTAGCACCATCTCTTTGGCAAACGTTTTAGACATTTTTCTCTACTCTCTAGTGATTGCTCCAAGGAAGGCACTTTTTTATAGCTTTTGTTACATTTTATTTAATATCATTGAAATTATATCTGGTCATTAAAAACAGTAAGTATGATCGAATAATACTTCTTTTTAAACAAATGACCTTTTAAATCTATTCAGGGTGTAATATTAAGCAACATTTTTTAACTAATTAAAAATATCTTATGATTCACAAATAAGTCAAAACAAAAAAAAACAATCATCACTTTTTTATTTAATTCGTTTATGGAGCCTTCAGAATAAAAAAAAAATATTATTGACAAAAATATTTATAAAAAATAAAATTCAATCTGCCTTAGGCCCCGTTCACACCTAATCCCAGTTCCCAGTACCCAGATCACAGTGACCAGTTCCCAGATCTCAGTTCCCACATCCCAGATCCAAAAAACGACCTGTTCACACCTGACTGTTAACTGGCATGAAAATTCGCGCGCGCAGGAGTTGCTTTAGTCAATACTTTTATGAATAAATTAATAATTTACAATCGTTTTAATTATATAAAATAGTTTTTTAAGCTATAAAACTGTAAAATTTTAAAATTTGTTTAAAAGTATTGTTTTAGCAATGTTTTGGGTGAATAAACACAGTTCTCTGTTTTATATTCGTGCCGCTTTAAGCAACAGAATAAAACAAAAAGTGGAAGGTCGTAATTAGAAATCGTACGTACGATACGAAGGGACAAAATTGTAAAAGAAAAAATTGTAAAAGAATTGTACGTTAAAAATATACAAAATATACAAAATAATCGTTAAAAACAGAAATATACAAAATTTTAAAAAGAGTTTTTAAAGTGCCAAATTTAATTATTAAAAAAGAGTTGCTAAAAAGCAAGTGCCAGTTTAATAAAACGTAAAATTTTATTACTGTTATAAATAAATTGATATTGATATTTTAAAAACGTTTTGATAATATAGATTAATTTCTTAAACCAGTAAAACTTTATACGTATTTGTTTAAAAATATCGTGTTAGCAATTTTTTGGTTAAAACACAACAATTTTGTTCCATATTCGTAAGTCCGCCAAAAACAGCTTAAAAAAGGCGGAGCGTTGCAATGTGCCGCTGCTGTTTCCTTAATCAACCTAATTACAAGTCAGCATTCTTCAAGAACAACCCATTCAAGTGGTCACCGAAATGATGGATTGTAATTTTTCAAGTAAATCGTGATAAAACTCACAAATAACCTTTATCGTGGACTTTAGACCTTAATTTCCCTAAGCAACCTAAGCAAAACTTCAAAATCAAGCTAAATTTAATGTTTTGTTTGATTTTGAAGTTTTGCTTAGGTTGCTTAGTAAAACTAAGGTCTGTACTCCACGATTCAGGTTGTTCATGAGTTTTATCATGATAATTTTTTTTAAATTTACCAATTTTTTTTAGATTTATTAAAAAACTTTTAATTTTAATAGGTTCTTGAAAAATAAACGGTTTTAAACTAGTAGTTCGTCCATGTTTAAACAACACCAAGTTATTCAAAAAATAGATGATATTTACATACCCATGAATCATAACGGGTGGAATGGTATTCAGCTTCCGAATGGTTGGTTCTGCCTCTGACACAATTTTTTATTCCAAATTTCTACCTCTTTAACAGGATTCAGATCTAATTTGCCTTCATGCAGAGCGGCCGAGCTGAGTTTTTTTAACACATTAATTGATGGGACTTGCCCCAGATTTCCAGATTGTTTACTAATAACGGGTAGCTTTTTAGCTAAGTGTCTTTCAAACTGAGATGGTTTCATTTTTAGTTCTTTCATTTGATCCGAAATTTTTTTCTTTCTTGCCCCATTATTGGTCTTTTAAGAGTTTGAACATTTTCCACCCATTTTTTATCGGGCTTACAGTAATTTTTTGGGTCGAATACAGTCCTGGTCACATTGATATCAATATATTCAGCATTATTCTTAATAAAATTAAAATATAAATTATAAAGTGCAAAATTTAGCGTCACTTCAACTCCCAATTGATTAGGTGTGAATTATCAAGGTTAATGTATTTTTTAAGGTTTTGACATGATTATAAAGTCTTTCTAATCACATAAAAGTTAAAACAAGAAAAATTAAGTTACATGTACCATGAACAATACCTAAGGATAAATTTTCAACCTTTAAAAATTTTTATAGTTCGTTTTAGCAATAGTTATAGCCAGTTTTTCTCGGTGCCCGAAGTTAATGGCACGCGCATTAACTTTAGCCACTATAAAAAAGAGTTTAAAGGAGCACTGTCATAAATAAAAAAAGTTTTTTAATACTTAATGGATCCCGATGAAATTTGGAAATGTTGTAGCTTAGGTTGTAAGAAAGCTAAAAATTAAATTTGAAGCAAATCGATTCAATATTAAAAAAGCTATTAGAAAACGGCGATATAGAGCAAAATGCAAAACAGACAAACACCAAACACCAAAAACCAGGCACTTTAACAACAGTAAAGGATGGAAACCCCGGTAAACCACAAGCTTTATGTTATACCAAGTACCGTAATATAATGCAGGAATTTAGCTTTCTTAGAACAATTTTTTTAACATTTCCAAATTTCATCTGGATTCATCCAGTATTAAAAACCTTTTTTATTTGTGACAGTGCTCCTTTAAACCTTAACCGATTTTTAAGTGTAACAGAAATTAATAAATTTTGCACTTGTGTAGCAAAAATAGCTGTCGTTTGATTTTTAGTCCACATCTTGGCTCGATTAAAAAAGCCAAAAAAATAAAAAAGTGGCCGATATTAAGTCATTTTTTCAAGTAAATTTACAAAAATATTTGACATTATGAAAAATATTTCATTTTATGACGAAATTTTATTTTGTAGTGAGAAACCTGTTTTTATGTATAAATTCAAAACATTAGCGAGAATACTTTTTTTGTTTTGTCCTGTTGATTTATTGTAAATTACCGGTTATATATTATTATTATAAACTTATGTTTACCTTTGGTTTTTTAGAGATTGTAAGTGATAATCGCAATGGACATCGCTTACATTTTATACCGGCTTGAAAATATTTAAGTTCTTGGGTTTTTTAAGTTCTTGCTGAATGAAGGTGAAACCAAATCTTGTACTTTAAAACGGCTTTTGTGAGAAATGAGAACACATGGGCGAATTAATTTAGATAAATTTGTATCAATAATAACGTTTGTCCATCCTTTTTTGGCAGATATCCTGTTTTCAGTTGATTTGGGACTTTTTTGAATAGCAATTTTAAAACTTGCTTCTGGTGGTTGCACACATTTCCACTCTTCTGGGCTAAGTCTTATAATAAGTTCTTAGGTGGTCCGTTGTAATAAATGGAACCTTCCATAAGTTTTTATTTATTTATTTAATGATCAGATAACAGAATTAATATTATACTAAGCATAGTCTATGCATAGTTTAATTCTACTGTTTTCATTATTTCATTATTTCTTTTCTTTTTTTTCTCTTTTTCTATTTTTTTTTCTTTGTGTTTTTATTTAAAAAATCCGCCGATTTTAAAAATAAAAACACGGTTGAAAATAAAAGAAAATTGTACCAAAAATATTACAAGCTTTTAGACATAAAATTGTATAAATTCTTTCTAAATTATAGTAAAATTAAATACCTTTATTATTTGACGACATGGCTCTTATTCGTTTTAAAAGAATGTTTGGTGGCAGAAAAAAATTTTTATTTGCCCGTACAGATGCATTCTTGTTAGCTCTTGTCTGATTAATTGAAACCTGTCGTCCAAAATAAATTGTAATTGTCTGATGTATGATTCGATATTTATCAAGTCCATGGTTTTATTGATCATATGAAAAGATGGTTTTATTGATCATATGAAAAAAAAGGTAAACTAAATTTGAGATATATGAAAATTAAGCCTGGTAAACCCAAAATGTAGGAATCAAAAAATCCGGAAATATTCAATTAAAAAAATTTAAAATTTTGCGTGCTGTTTAATTTTATAAAAAAGTGTTTTATAATCGCCATTTTAATTCATCTTTTTTAGTCCTGCATATATCGTTTTAGTAGTTCAGCTTGGCGTAAAGATATGGTAAAGCCCGGGGCGTACTTCATCCAATGTGTACAAAAAACAAAGGCAGAAAGTTCAATTTTAAAATTTTATTCAAAAAAAGTTAACTTAGTTTCGAAACTATCCGGTATGTGTCGTCCTAGTCTCTTGGTTCACCCAGTGAATTAATGTTTCAGTGAAAGGTTAGGTTACCAAGGTATACCTTGTTCTCAGGATGCCTGACATGGCATTAAAAAACAAAACCACAGCGGCTATTCCGGCATGGCCACTCCTGTCGTAGCAATACACGAACTGAACGAAGAGC
>JASAMX010026684.1:0-13904 GCA_030248175.1 Microlaimidae sp. YZB2_3
GAGCGCAAATTTTCTACAAATGATTTGGTGTGGGTGCAGAAATTCTCGCCCAGGTGACCGCTGGGTAAAAGGAAGAATTATCAAAGTTCTTGGTCCACTTTCTTATGAGGTTAAAGTGGAAGATTTGGAAAAATTGTGGAGACGTCATGTGGATCATTTACTTCCCCGAGAAGCAGAAAAATCTGTTCACCGAGACGAGAAAGCTTATGAGTCACAGTTGGAAGTGGAAAAGCCAGCTAAGCTTTCTACCGAGCAGAAACAAGCGTATTTTCGCCTTCTTCCTTTTTGGCCGTTCCTAAGGTTGTATCAACAAGAGAAACATGCCACTGAACCAGAAGAGCCGGATGAGCAGCTGGAACAAACACCTCCACCTGTTCCTCTGAGAAGATCTGACAAAATCAGAAAACAAACTCAATTTTATCAAGCAGGAACCAGTAGAAAATAAGGATGGAGGAAATATAATATATGTGACTGAATAACATAAATAGTGAACGATTCATAGCTTAAAGCAGTAGCAAACCGTTCTCTCTTGCTTGGGCCCTAACTACACTGTAATATGCGAAATTATGATTTAATCAGAATGTTGCAAACCTACTGGGGTTGTTTATGCGTAGTTTAGTAGATGGTTGATTCAGAATAAAGTCGTGTGTTGTTTTACTTCCAGTTGCATACATTACAATTTTGTTACACTTTAACACAGCAACCGAAATGAAATTTGAAATGTAACGATTAAGGCCATATCAAAATCAAACAAAAATGCAGCCCGTATATTTTTTAAATAAAAACATCCTATTTTACAATATAGAATGGGGAAAACTAAGATAATTTAAAATAAACACTTGAATAACATTTATGTTAGTCTAGACACCAAATTTAGCCGTAAAACCAGGGGACCGATGTCAGTACAGCAGTCAATGTCATGCGCTGCATCCAGGAATGGTCTGTGATACTGGAGTTTGCAGATGTCCTAATGGTCAGGTATGGACAGGAAGCGTTTGCACAGTCACCTGTCCGACGGGTTACATAACTGACCCTAACAGTGGACTCTGCAAGCCAGGTACGTATAGCGGTTGCTATTTTAGAGATAATCTTAATTTGAATCAAATCTTGGTTAAAATTGTTAATGGTTTTTTTATGGTTGATGGTGCTTCACAAAAATGTAACGCGATTTTGGTTTATAATAAAAAAGGTATACGTTTTTGCTGCAAAATTAAATTCTTACAGTTTATTTAAGTAACCCAAATTACGTGTTGGATACGCCAAATTTTCCGCCAAACTGTCGCAAAACCGCCGCCATTTAGGAACTAAGAATTAAAGTAAAAAAATATAATAAGACGGTTAACTAATTCATAGTTTATTTTTTTAACTTTAAAATATACAAAAATGTGTTAGAAATATAAACTCGGCGTTACTCGACTTTTTTAAAAGTTAAGTTTACGAGTTACTAAGCCTAAGCAAAGCCTAAAAACAACCAAAACTTTCTTCGCACAGCTATTTATTAAAGTTTAGGTTGTTTTTAAGGCTTCGCTTAGGCTTAGGAACGCATAGGCTTAAACTTAAAAAAAGTCGAGTAAGGGCTGGTTCATACTTATGACAAAACGTCCTTTGGACAAAGTCCAAAGGACAATTTTAAAAAAGCCAAAACGTCCTTTGGACAAGCCAAAACGTCCTTTGAACTTTTTCCTTTGGACAAAGTATGAATGCTACTTAAAATTTGTCCTTTGGATTTTGTCCAAAGGACAAAGTCCAAAAGACGTTTTGACGCTGTATTTGTCCTTTGGACAAAGTCCAAAAAACTTTTCTTTTTGGACAAAGTCCAAAGAACTTTTATCCTTTGGACTTTGTTCAAAGGACGTTTTGTCATAAGTATGAAGCAACCTTTAAAAATATGAGATTAACATTATTTAATTAATATAACCGAGTTAAAACCTTAGTTTTTAAATGGCGCGGCTTTGGCGGCGATTCGGCGGCAGTTTGGCGGCAGATTTTGCGACGCACATCAAACACGTCCCGAAAATTACTATTTTGTTTTATTAATTAATTCATTAAAAAACTGTCAATGACTTTTAACGAGGTATTTTTTAATATAGAATGTCAGGCAAATCAAGTTGAATACCAAGGCAATTGTCTGAGCAAGATTTTACCATCTGGAGCATGTCAAATTAACGCTCAGTGTCAAGGAGGATCCTCCTGCGTAAATTCTGTTTGTCAGTGTCCCAGAGGCAGTAGTGCGCAGTTTGAAAATTGTCAGCAAAGTAAACTCAAATTTTGATATAATACTATTCCATTAAATCGTTTTATCTGGTTTTCGATTACAATAATTTTGAAGACAAACCATATATTTAACTGTATATAAATAATATTTTTAACGGCTTTCTTTTAGTAAACAAACTTAAATAATTAATAAACTAAAATGAATTAAATATTATTTTCAAACAATATGAACATTATCATTTTTTTAAATTTTGAACTAAGGAGATAAATATAAAACACTTTCAACAGCAAATTTTTGCCATATATTTATGCTTTTGTACCCTTATTAATTTATCGGTAAATGCTATCGGTAAATGGAATGTGTTTTTTAAAGTAAAAAAAAACACATGAGTTTTCTATTCGACAGTTTTATTATATTTGTTTTGCGTTATTTAAAGGAGCACTGTCACAAATCAAATTTCTATAACGCCCGAACCGGACTGCTCCTTTAATACCAAACCTACCTAATTCAATTTTGGTATTTAGAGTGCTCCACTACAAGGCTACAACATTTTTAAATTTCAGCTGAATCGGTTCAGTATTAAAGGAGCAGTCCGGTTCGGGCGTTATAGGAATTTGATTTGTGACAGTGCTCCTTTAAACGTTGTCATTTAGTTCAATCAGCACCGGGAGATATTTGTGGGAACGGTGAAATTTGCATTGGCGGATCTTTTTGTTCCGGAACTTTGTGTACTTGTCCATCTGGAACAGTAATTTCCAATCGTCAGTGTGTTACTCCTAGCAGTGGTAAGTTTAAAACATGTATTTTAACTGATTGTCTGTAATGGATTATAAAGGTAATGATATGCTCAGTTTACAAATGATGTTAATTAGATTATTTTTATTTTGATACTTTTAAATTACTCATTATAAAATTTGCACACACAAATGAGTTCACAGAGAAAATATGCTGAAAATTTATCTTTTTTCGTTCCTCTTTTTTCATAAAAATTCATTATAATGGTTAAAACCAAGTTATTACTACAAATCCTAATTTAGTACAACATTTATTACCATTAAATTGAAAATCGGCTTCCAGCTATTTTTGTTCTCTTTATAAAGTTTATAAATTTGACTTTTTATAAGCACCTTGCACTGGAACTCGGTTTATACATGAAGTATGCAATATACATTAGTGTCACCATAATGGATAATTACCGTATCTCCTACTTATCTTTCGTAGTATGCAGATCAACCTATTGAAAGCGCCCGAAATTTCGATCGGTTGATCGAAATTTCGGGCGCTTTCAATCGGTTGATCTGCATACTACGAAACATAAGTAGAGATACGGTAATTATCCATTATGGTGACGCTTATGTATATTGCATACTTCATGTATAAAACGAGTTCCAGTGCAGTTCTATTGTTTTATTTATTTACTGACGCTGTACTTAAAAAACGACACCAGAAAGATGAAAATTACTTGCTATTACCTGTCTTCTGTATCTCTTATAAATCTAGTCTACTTTAAATTTTTTAAACGCTTTAAGATTATGTAGTTCTCTAAAAAAATATCGGCTTCATTTCCAAAATTTCCATTGAATTCTTATATAATTTAAGAAATGGTTTTATAATGGTAATAATTAAAAAGTTTATAAAAATATTGTAATAAAAATGATAGCTACTGGGTGTCTTTTATATATTTATGTAAATTTAAACAATTTCAAAGTAATATACGATAATAATGTAATTTGTTTGCTAATTAACTTGTTTAATCTTGATTTAAAGTAATTGCATATATGTAAATTTTTTGCATGACTAATCACCGTTTGTTGCTAACCGCAATTTTTTTTATTTATGTGCGTGGTTGTTTTCCTTAAAACAGTTAATGCTTTTTTTTTGAAATGAAGAATATTATACTAAATTGCTAAAAATCTTTGACCAATCATAAGTTTAAAATTAAACTATGGTTTTATCTAAAGAAAACTTGTCGTTTTTTTCTAATTTCCCATCTAAATGTTTTATACTTAATTATTTTTACTGCTTAATTTTTTTAACCCGTTCCCGTGATGGCCTTTTCCTCCGTTACAACCATGAAATCATTGTACGACAAAAGTAAAACCTTCGTCTCACGGTTGTGGTATTTTCGAATGATCAATGTCGTACGTAAGACTTCCCGCGATAAACTCTACGTATGACCTAGGTCGTATTTAGATCATGCATAATTTTTGTGCGTGATTATTGCCCAATGAGCGAGCAAATTAAAATAGTTAAAGCTGTACGTAGCAATATGCAAATTTTTGCAACATGAAATATCCTACTTAATACACTGTATCCGTGAATAAAAACTGCATATTGCTACCGTACAATTTTAGCCATTTTAATTTGCTGACTCACTGGACACTAATCACACACAAAAATTATGTATGGTCTAAGTACAATCTAGGTCATACCAAGGTTTTAAGGTTGTAATCGAGGAAAAGGCAATCACGGGAACAGCCAAATATTAACTCAGCCCAGGCCCTTTGAACTACTAACACAGACTATGATATTTTTTATGTTTAATGTAATTGTCTGTATTCTTGTTTAAATAATAATAGCACTACCGGGTTCTGTGTGCAACCCTACTGTTCAATGTGGAGGCAATAGTTATTGCCTAAACGGCGTTTGTCAATGCGCAGTTGGTCAACGACCAATTAATGGACAATGTCAATTACCTCCAGCTGGTATGTAACTTGTTTGCTTTTTTCACATATTATTTGTTTTATTAGGTGATGTAATTTAAAATTCTTAATTAAAAAAGTCATAACAATGTGAGGTGCCAGGTAGGACATATAAAACATTAGTAACAATAAGTCACAAGATAGTTAACAACTATCATTTTTATTGTAACAAATAATAACAAATTGTTTAACACCACTGTAATATTAGTAAATATTTTTATTTTAATTGCTGTGGATACTTGGGTATCAAAGCTAAAAAAATTTGTTAATTTTTTTTATTGTTGGCATTAGTTTGTTTGATGTATTTTAATATTAAAAAATTGTAGCTATTTCTAATAATAATGTTAAAAATATACAAAAAATACGAAAGTAGTGCTGTGGTGTAAATAATTTTACAAAAACATAATATTTTTACACAAAATTTAAATGAAATACGATAATACCCAATTTAAATTTTAAAGGCCAAATTTTAAGCAGAAATTTTTTGCGTTGTTTTCTATAATTCATGTGTGTGTAATGTGTGTTTTAACCTTTTGGGATTTTTCTGTCCAAAAAGCGCTGCAAATCCTCAGAAGGTATATTGCGTCAATGCTGCTCAGTGTTAAACTCCGCGATCGCTTTGCAATAGGCGCCCAGTTTAACACTGTTGGTGCGGAATACCTTCTGCGGGTTTGCAGTGGAAAGATCCCCAAAAGGTTAAAAACTGCTGATGTTATTATCATATTTTCTATTCTTTTCTAAAATTTGAAAGATTTATTACTTTAGTATAAAAAACCAGACGACTCGTCAATAATCAAATATCAAATGCCCAAATGTCAAATAAGTTATGTATTTTTTAAATTTATAGTTGGCCCAGGACTTTCTTGCGTTAATAAAGAGCGCTGTCTTGGCGGTTCATTTTGCCAAAATTTTATTTGCACGTGTCCTGTTGGTACCAATGCAGTGAATGGGCAATGCCAAATACCTTCGAGAGGTAATTATAATTCGTTTAAAAACTGTTTGTGTAGATTTTTTTACGCCATTTTGTGTTTAATATAGTTAAAAATATTCGTTTAAAATGTCTTAGATTTAACGGCGTGCATTATAATGGATAATCTGCATAAAAGCATTTAAATTAATAGGAACACATTTTTTTTACAATGTTTTGATAAAAAAATGCTTTGCGATGGCGACGAAACTTGGCTTTAAATTTATCATTGTTTTTTTTTGAACGGTAAATAAATTCTGGTACGCAGTTGTGCAGATGTTTACACGCTTAGACCTACAGGTTCCAATTTCAACAAACAAGCTAGTTTATCTCGAAAACTTATCACGTTACTCAGCTTATGTTTGTAGCTTTCCAACAAAATGATGATTAGTTAAAAACTTATAATTTTTTAAATATTAGTGAAAAAACTATTGCAGCAGATGGCTGCTTTTATCTGACGGTGCTTCAACAAATATATAATTAAGTAATCTTTTCCAAGAAGTATTCGAGTTTTTACCCTAAAAATACCATATTAAAATTTAATACCATTATACAAAAAAATTGTGTATTTTTGCCAAAACAATAGCTTTGAGTGATTTTTGAAGCCTAAAAGTTAAGCATATTAGTATGCCAAAATTGCATATTTATTTTTTGGAATTTAATCACCGTAGGGTCGTGATGCACTTAATAGTGATCAATACATCAGTGGAATGTAAAGGAATATGCCTGAATATGAAATATGGAATTTGATGTGAAGATTAGTGCATACCAGCATGCGAAATGTTTTGCCATACTGCCATTTTGTGAATAACTCAAAACAAACTAAATTATTTATATCAATATTGCTTTCGCAATTCTATTAATTTTCTTTGCTTCTTCAATTTTTTTCTTTTTTTATTTTTAAAAATGGCTCGCTTATAATTTTTTATATTGCTTGAAATATAAAAAGTTTCTTGAATTTAGTAAATAGTCTACAAACACCAAGTAAGTTATGTTAAAAAATCGATTTTGAATTGCCTAGTGTATAGCAAAAACTTAATGTCTTATTTGATGTAAAAGTTGCTAATATTTCCACAAAGTTTTAGTACCTCCGGGTTTTTCTTGTGCGAATGGTGAAATATGCACAGGAATGTCTGCATGCATAAACCAAGTGTGTAGTTGTGCTGCTGGTATGGTCGTGCAGGGATCAGTGTGCACCACACCGCCTATTGTACCGCCAGGATCCAGCTGCTCAAATAGACAGCGTTGTGGCGGTGGGTCCAGCTGCCTCAATTCCGTTTGTACCTGCCCTCAAGGAACAAGAGCTCTAAATCAACAGTGTCAGTTGACGCCACTAGGTATTATATGGGTCTAATGTGTGAAGTAAATACGTTTGCCATTGTGTTTGGGAAATAAAGAAAACTGGTGAAATAAGCAAAAATGTAAAATTATTTTAATTTTTTATTAATTAATTCATAAATTCTTGTACAAAGAAACTATAAATAAAGTCGTTGATAAATACTTCGACAAATTATTAAATACATGAGATGCAAAATAAAATTATAAGGAATTCTAAGGAATTTAACTAATTTATTAATGATTTAGAGCTCTTGTTCCTTGAGGGCACGTACACACGGAATTGAGGCAGCTGGACCCACCGCCACAACGCTGTTTATTTGAGCAGGTGGATCCTGGCGGTACAATAGGCGGTGTGGTGCACTCTGATCCCTGCACGACCATTCCAGAAGCACAACTACACACTTGGTTTATGCATGTGACATTCCTGTGCGTGTTCACCATTCGGCGAGACCCGGAGGTACTAAAACTTTGTGGAATATTCACAAATTTTTACATCAAATAAGACATTAAGTTTTACTATACGCTAGGGCAATTCAAATTCGATTTTTAACGGTTAGACTTACTTGGTGTTTGTAGAGCTGTTACTAAATTCAAGAAAAACTTTTTATATTTTCAACAATTGTGAACTACTAACAAGCAATTTTAAAAATAAAAAAAAAAATTGAAGAAAGCAAAGAAAATTAATGCGAATTCAAAAGCAATATTGATATAAATAATTTAGTTATTCAAAAAATGGCACTATGTTGCATGCTGCTTCTAACTTCATATTCATATTAGCATATTCCTTTATATACCACTAATGTATCCATCCTATTAATACAGTGCACGACCCTACATAAATTCCAGAAAATAGATATGGTTTTGGCATACCAATATGCTTAACTTTTAGGCTTTAAAAAAATTGAGTTCAAAACTATTGTTTCACAAAATGCACAATTTTTTTGTGATGATTGTAAATTTTCATCGTAATTCTAGGGTAAAAACTCGGATCTTTCTTGGAAAAGATTACTTAATTATATATTTGTTGAAACTACAAGATAAAAGCGGCCTACTGTGGTTTCTCTAAACTTTAAAAAAACTTGAAGTTTAACTAATACAATTCATTTTTGTTGGAAAGCTTCAGACTGCATAGTTCGTGACAAGATAACTATCACTGTTTGTTGGAAATTGGAACCTTGTCCCGGTCTCACGTAGAACATTTGAGGTCTACCACAACTGCGTACCCAGAATTTATTTACGAGATTTCGAAAAAAAAAACAATAAATTTTCGTCGCCATCACAACATTTTTTTGATCAAAACATTGTCAAAAAGAATATATTCCTTATTAATTGAAATGTTTTTATGCAGATTATCCATTATAATGCACGCCGTTAAATCTAGAGCGTTTAAATTTTTTTTTAACTATCCTAAACACAAAATGGCGTAAAAAATCTACAACATTTTTAAACGAATTAGGGTACCTATAAAGGTATTTGGTACCCTTGCGCTGCATTGGTACCGACGGAGCATGCAAACTAAAATTTTGGCAAAATGAACCGCCAAGACAGCGTTCTCTATTAACGCAAGAAAGTCCTGGGCCGACTATAAATTTAAAAAAATACATAACTTTATTTGACGTTTGGGCATTTGATATTTGATTTTTTAACGAGTCGTCTGATTTTTATCTAGAAGTGATCAATTGTTTTTTAAATTTTCAGAAAGAATAGCGAATATGATAATAACATCAGCAGTTTTGACCTTTTGGGGATCTTTCCCACTGCAAACCCGCAGAAGGGTCTCGCACCGACGTGCCTTAGCTTAAACGACCTCTGCGAACGATCGCGGGAGTTTAACACTAGAGGCGCACATTAACGTACTTTCTGCGGATTTGCAGCACTTTTAGAATCCCAAAAGGTTAAAATACACATTACACACATAAATTTATAAGAAAACAACGCAAAAATTATATTTTAAATTTCACCTTTTAAATTTCCATTAGAGTATTATCGTATTTTCATTAAATTTTTGTGTGCAAAAATATTATGCTTTGTAAGAAAATTACACCACAGCACTTATTATTTTTTGTATATTTTTAACATTATTATTAGAAATAGCTACAATTTTTAATATTAAAATACATCAAACAAACTAAATCCAACAATAAAAAAATTAACAAATTTTTTAGCTTTGATTGCAAGTATCCACAGCAATTAAAATAAAAATATTTACTAATATTATAGTGGTGTTAAACAATTCGTTATTATTTGTTAAAATAAAAATGATAATGATTAACTATCTCGTGACTTATTGTTACTAATGTTTTATAAGTCCTACCTGGCACTTTACACATCCTATCAACTTTTTTAATTAAGAGAGAATTTCCTACAATCACCTAATAAAACAAATAATATGTGAAAAAAGCAAAAAACGGTACCATACCAGGCTGGAGGTAATTGACATTGTCCATTGACTGAGTACATTTGACCCATCGCATTGACAAACGCATTTTTAGGCAATAACTTGCTTCCACGGTAGAGGCAAACCCGGTAGTACTATTATTATTTAAACGAGATACAACAATTACATTAAACATTAAAGACATATGTTAATAACTTAAAAGGCCTGGGCTGAGTTAATATTTGGCTGTTCCCGTGATTGTGCCTTTTCCCTCGTACAACCTTAAAACCTTGGTATGACCTAAGATTGTACTTGACATTGCTCCTAATTTTTGTGTGATTCGTGTTCCAGTGAGTCAGCAAATTAAAATGGCTAAAAATTGTACGGTAGCAATATGCAGTTTTTATTCACGGATACAGTGTACTGTAGTGCAGAAATATTTCGTGTGAAAATTTGCATATTGTACATAGCTTTAACTATTTTTAATTACTATGGTGATAATCACGCACAATTATACGGTAATAATGAGAATCAACCTAGGTCATACGTAGAGTTTTATCGCGGGAACTATAAATTCGTGGAATTGCAGTACAGTGAGACGAAGGTTTTACTTTTTTGTCGTACAATGATTTCAGCGGTGTTAAAGGGAATTTTGCCGAAAACAAAGTTAGGCACAAAAATAATTAAGTATAAAACATTTAGATGGGAAATTGAGAAAAAACGACCACTTTCTTGATAAAAACATGGTTTAATTTTAACATGATTGGTCAAAGTTTGGCAATTTCTAGTATAATATTCTTCATTTTCAAAAAAAAAGCGTAACTGTTTTTAAGGAAAACAACCACGCACATAAATAAAAAAACTGCCGGCAAAAACGGTGATTAGTCATGCAAAAAAGTTTACATATATGCAATTACTAATAAAAAAGATTAAACAATTATCATTATACTACTTTGAAAATATTTAAATTTACATAAATATGAGAGGCACAAGTAGCTATCCATTTTTACAAATATTTTATAAACTTTTTAATTATTACCATTATAAAACCATTTCTTAAAGTACTGTAAATTCAATGGAAATTTTGGAAATGAAGCCAATTATTTTTTAGAGAACTACATAATCTTAAAGCGTTTGAGAATTTAAAGTAGACTAGATTTATAGAGATACAGAAGACAGGTAATGCAAGTAATTTTCATCTTTTTATCATGCTCAGCGTCAGTAAATAAATAAAACGATAGAACTGCACTGGAACTCGTTTTATACATGAAGTATGCAATATACATAAGCGTCACCATAATGGATAATTACCGTATCTCTACTTATGTTTCGTAGTATGCAGATCAACCGATTGAAAGCGCCCGAAATTTTGATCAACCGATTGAAATTTCGGGCGCTTTCATAGGTTGATATACGAAAGATAGAAAATACATCCATTATGAGTGACACTAATGTATATACATACTTCATGTATAAATTTCCAGTGCGAGGTGCTTATAAAAAGTGATAAACTTTATAAAGAACAAAAATAGCTGGAAGCCGATTTTTCAATTTAATGGTAATTAAATGTTGTACTAAATTAGGATTTGTAGGTAATAACTTGGTTTTAACCATTATAATGAATTTTTATGGAAAAAAGAGGAACGAAAAAAGATAAATTTTCAGCATATTTACTACTGTAAACTATTGTGTGCAAATTTTATAATAAGTAATTTAAAAGTATAGAAAATAAAAAATAATCTAATTAACATCATTTGTAAACTAACATATCCATTTACCTTTATAATCATTTTACAGACGATAAGTTAAAAATACATGTTTAAACTTACCACTCCTAGGAATTGACACGCTGAGCGATTGGAATTACTGTTCCAGATGGAACAGAGCACAAAGTTCGGAACAAATTGCCGCCAAGAATGCAAATTTAGCCATTTTTCCACAAATATCTCCCGGTGCTTGATTGAACTAAATGAGACATTTAAAGGAGCACTGTCACAAATCAAATTCCTCTGGTTTAAGCGCCCAAAACCGGAATACTCCTTCATATCTGAAACCAATTTCAGCTGAAATTTAAAAATGTTTATTTAGCCTTTATAGTGGAGACACTCTAAATACCAAAATTAGAAAATTGTGAGTTTAGTATTAAAGGAGCAGTCAGTTTGGGCGTTATAGAAATTTGATTATTTTGATGACGCAAAAAACAAATATGATGAAACTGTCAAATAGAAAACTCATGTGTTTTTTTTTCTTTTTAAAAAACACATTCATTTACCGAATAGTTTACCGATAAATTAGATAAGGGTACAAAAGCATAAATATATGGCAAAAAATTGCTGTTGAAATATTTTATATTTTTATCTCCTTATTCGAAATTTAAAAAAATGATAATGTTCATATTGTTTTTGAAAATAATATTTTAATTCATTTTAGTTTATTAATTATTTAAGTTTGTGAAAGGAAAGCCATTAAAAATATTATTTATATACAGTTAAATATATATTTTGTCTTCCAAAAATTATTGTAATGCGAAAACCAGAATAAAACTAATGAATAGTATTATATCAAAATTTGAGTTTTACTTTGCTCAACCAAACTGGCACACTACTGTCAAAAACTAGCTGACAAACAGAATTTACGCAGGAAGGGAATTGACACTGAGCGTTAATTTGACATGCTCCAGATGGTAAAAAACATTGCTCAGACAATTGCGTAATTTCAACTTGATTATAACATTTCTATATTAAAAAATACCTCGTTAAAAGTCATTGACAGTTTTTTGATGGAATTAATTAATAAAACAAAAATGGTAATTTTCGGGACGTGTTTGATGTGCGTCGCAATGCTTCCCGCCAAACTGCCGCCGAATCGCCGCCAAAGCCGCGCCATTTAAAAACTACCAAGGTTTTAACTCGGTTATATTTAGATTAAATAATGTTAATCTCATATTTTTTTAAAGGTTTGCTTCATACTTATAAAGACAAACGTCCTTTGGACGAAATTTCCAAAAAGGGTAGAAGTTCTTTGGACTTTGTCCAAAAAGAAAGTTTTTTGGACTTTGTCCGAAGGACAAATACAGCGTCAAAACGTCTTTTGGACTTTGTCCTTTGGACAAAATCCAAAGGACAACAAGTAGCATTCATACTTTGTCCAAAGGAAAAAAGTTGAACTAGTTTTGTCCAAAGGACGTTTTGCACTTTTTAAAATTGTCCTTTGGACTTTGTCCAAAGGAACGTTTTGTCATAAGTATGGACCCAGCCCTTATTCGACTTTTTTTTTAAGTTTAAGCCCTATCGTTCCTAAGCCTAAGCGAAGCCTTTAAAAACAACCTAAACTTTAATAAATAGCTGTGCGAAGAAAGTTTTGGTTGTTTTTATTAGCTTATAATTCATAAACTTAACTTTTAAAAAAGTCAAGATAACGCAATTTTATATTTCTAACACATATTTTTATATATTTTAAAGTTAAAAAAATAAACTAAATTAGTTAACGGTCTTATTCTGTTTTTTTACTTTTAATTCTTAGTTCCTAAATGGCGGCGGTTTTGCCGAACTGAAAAAATTCGGCGTATCAACACGTAATTTGGTTACTTAAAATGTAAGAATTTAATTTTGCAGCAAAAACATATACTTTTATTATAAACCAAAATAGCATAACATTTGTGAAGCACATCAATAAAAAAACCATTACGATTTTGACCAATTTGATTCAAATTAAGATTATCTCTAAAATAGCAACTATAGTTACCTCACTTCGGTGTACAGCATTTTGTAACCCGTCGGACGGGTGATGTGCAAACTACTGCCTGTCCATACCTAACAATTAGGACATCTGCTAGTATCACAGACCATTCCTGGATGCAGCGCATGACGAGTTGACTCCTGTGTTAGTCAGTCCCCTGGTTTTACGGCTAATTGTCTAGACTAACATAAACATTTTATTTAAATTATCTTAGTTTTCCCTTATTATTATTAAAATAGGATGTTTTTATTTAAAATATATTACGGGCTTTTTTGTTTGATTTTAATACACCTTAACATTTCAAATTTCATTTTCAGTTTGTGTTAAAGTGTAACAAAACTCTTAATAGTGTGGAAGTAAAACAACACAGTATTTATTTATTGATGCGACATCTCGTAGTTTTGCAACATTCTGATTAAATCATAATTTTTGTACACTGTAGTAGCCCAAGCAAGAGAGAACATTTTGCTGCTTTAAGCTATGAATATGGTTTCACTATTTTTATGTTATTCAGTCACATCTGTCTGTTCCCTCCGTGCCTTATTTTTAGCTTCTCCTTTGAGCAAT
>JASAMX010026685.1:0-42243 GCA_030248175.1 Microlaimidae sp. YZB2_3
ATTTATTTACCATTATCTTAATTTTAGTTTTAGTGTATTTAGCACTGTTTTTTGCTTAATTTAGAACGCTTTAAAAAAAGTAATTTGAAGCAAAAAAAAAACGAATTAAACAATGTTTTTTTTTTCTCGTAAACTTTGAGAAAACATGCTCTGTATGATTTAAAAAAAACTTTGTTTTTATTTGAACCTGGAAATATTATAAAAAAACAAAATTGACAAAAATAAAGTCAGTCAGTTAGTTATCCTATATCCTTTTTTGTATACAATGTATATGTTTTACGATTGTAAATTTTTGTATACATAATTGTGATGTTCTTCGGTGTTCCGAGCTTCAGAGCTCCGGAGCGGAACTCCGCTTATAGGAGTTCCGAAGCGACCGCCGTATTTTTATACAAGTTTGTGAATAAATAAAGAATAATGGTTATTTATTTTATCAAAATTTTTTTTGTAAACTAAATTTTTTTCAAAACTTATTTAAAACAATAAAAATAGCCCTACAAATACAGCTAAAGTGGTTTAAAAGTATTTCAAGCGTAAATAAGCTTTAAATCTCTCATTTAAAGACGGAGTTCCGAAGTTCCAGAGTTCCCTCTACTTTAAATGACCGGAGCACCGGAGCACCGGATCACCGGAGCACCGGAGCAGCGGAGCATGATATTGGACGTTAGGAACACCACTAATATCACTAATACATAAACGTTTGAAAATTATGAAAAAAGAAAAAAAAATTAAAAATGTCAGTCCATGATTGTAACACATTTTTCATGGAGAAGTAATGGAATTATACTAAAATCGAATATACTTCCAAAAGGTGCCTTAATAAACATTTAATAATGTTATTTTTTAGATAATTCGTCAATACTCTCATAAAATCGAAATTTTGTGTTGTTTAAATTTTGGTTAACAGGGACAGAACGAATCCGTTATAGCTCTATAAACAGACTTAATTTCAATTAAAAACGTGTGGTTTTTTTTTAATTTAAGAGTTTAAGATTTCTAATTATTATGTAAAAATCAAATATTGGAGTATCACCACTATAATTAGAATGCTCCCATACACATTTTTAAGTTCTGTTTTATAAAATGCGTAGTTGAATTTTCTTAGAATTGGTTTCTATAAAACTTTGGCCCCTAATAATATACAAAGAAAGAATTTGGCATAATACCAAAATTAAATTAACCAATCATTAAAAATTAATTGCAGGAAACTGAGAGACCCAATGTTCTAAACTATTAATTAATACTAATACATATAAGGAACTTAACATTCATGGAAATATTTAAAATATCAGTTATTTTTTTTATTTTTTAGGCCGCAAAAATGGTTCTTCCACATATTGGCCTTGTTTTATTGCTAGGTGCCTACACTGTAATGGGCGCTGTGGTTTTTCATACGATCGAACTTCCAAACGAAAGAGAAGTACGAATAGATTGAATAAAAAAAATAGTTGGTGTTTAAAAAATTTCGTTTATATCTATTTTTATTTTTTAAATGTTGTGGGTTATTTTTATTTTACAAATATTCTCAGAGTAATATTTTGGCAAGGTATGGAGTATATATAATTTTATAGTCAAATTATATTTGACTGACCTCGTAAAAATTAATGAGAAGACATGATAGAATTAATTAAAATTGTACGATTATAACGTTTTTTTTAAACACATTGGAACGCAGATTTTTTTAAAAAATATACCAAAAATCGGTGAGGTGTGGCCGTTACACAATTGATATTTCTGTTTCAAATAATTTATTTTGACTAATAATTGTTTAAATTGGGTATTTTAATCTTTAATAACAATCTGGTTTTGATCAACCTTTTAATTTCGTTAGTTGTTAAATAGTCGATTTAGAACCGTAAGTTATCGAGGTCAGCGAGCTTTAATTTGCCTGTAATTTTAAGAATTGCGGAAAAGTATTTATATTTGGAAACTTATTTTTGAATAATTTATTTTGACTAATAATTGTTTAAATTGGGTATTTTAATCTTTAATAACAATCTGGTTTTGATCAACCTTTTAATTTCGTTAGTTGTTAAATAGTCGATTTAAAACCGTAAGTTATCGAGGTCAGCGAGCTTTAATTTGCCTGTAATTTTAAGAATTGCGGAAAAGTATTTATATTTGGAAACTTATTTTTGAAATTTTGTGCCCCCGTTATTATTATTTCCCTTGTACAGATATAAAATTGTTTTTGACTTAAAGACACGTTGAATAAAAATAAAGTAATAGTCAATAATAAATAAACTGCATAATAAAAATAAAGTATACACAAAAAGCGCGGTATGGGTCATTGTGCGCTAAAAATACCGTAGTTTCTGCGCATGTTTAATATTAAATCTTGATATTAATATAAACTTTTATTTTGTCAAAAACAAGGAAATATATTTAATATGCAAATTATTAAAACAATTTAATAGAGCGAAATAAACCACAAAGTTTTTATTCTAAACACATAGAGATTAGTGTCAGTTTCTGTATAGTGAAGTGTGTAGTATAAGTGCTATACTTTCAGTTTATTATAAAAGTGTGGTGCAAACTGTCGGTAAAAGAACACGACAAGAAAACTCAACAGTTAATTGCTTTTAATTTTATATTTATATCGTTTATTTGACTATTTCAGGTTCGTCGAAATTTGGTATCTAAGGTGTTCAATATCCATTCCGATTGTTTAAAAACTCTTTGGAACATGAGCTTTAACGCTTCCGTGGACTATGACGTAATATTTTTATAATAAAAGTGGATTAGTTATCTTGCGAAAAAACATTTTCATTTGTGACAAAACATTGATTTAACGAACAGGATAAAAAATATGATATTCACAAAATATTGTTCTACAAACATTTTTTGCAAATAAAGAATCAAAACTTTACTACCTAAAAATCAAATACGTTTTCCAACATAATTTTGTAAAAAATAAACCAAGTAAAAACATCACCGACGATAGCACTTAATAAATAATTTCTCTCTAGCCGATTGTTGTTTGTCCTAATTGAAATTATCATTTGACGTGCGAAAATTTCTGTATAACATTTGATCTAAAGGACGACTGAAATGTCACTTTTATCTTTTCAACTTTACTAAATATTTAGTTTTTTTCCATGTAGTTTCCTAGTTTTCTCATGAATTATTTTTTTATTTTGATTATTGAAACTGTGTGGTGATTTATAGTTAAGCTTTATGAGTTTTGTGATTTCGGTCCCTGGTTTTAAATGTTTTATAGTCAAATTTTAACCGGAACATATAATATCCAACCCATTTGGAACAAACATAATCAGACAAGGTATTTAAAAACTACAATGGTCTGAAAACATTTATATTTTTATGCACCTTCTTTTCTGCTATAAAAACAACGCTAAAAAGTATTATAGGAATTGTTAGTCCATTAGCAATAACAAGATCATAGCCCCAGTTTTGGTGAAAAGTATCAAAAGGCAATAAACAAAATTCCGGGTTTAGATAATCCAGGATTTTTTTAAAGTTTTAAACTGGTGTTTTTCTTTGGATTTTAGCCGAGCTTAAGAGGCTGTTCGCTATTTTTCCAAATAAATATTGTTATTTATAGCTTTTTTACTATAATATATTTTAGGACTTTAGACGGAATGGTAAAAAGTATTTTGACGAACTTGCCACTGCCACGTTTAAGGCTTATCAAAGCCAACTTATCACAGATCACGAGATAAAGAACGGCACTATGCGGGAAGTGTGGACTTTACCTGCCAGTATTTTTTTTGCTACGACTGTAATAACCACAATCGGTAAGCAAATTTAAGTAAAAAGTAGCCCATGTCAGCCATACGGCTGACAAATAATTTTTCCTGTATTTTTGAGATCCATTTGCTTTATTTTGTAAAAAAAAATTGTTAGAATAATGTCAATATAAAATAGAAAAATTTTTGTGTTTTGTTTTATTTTTTTTTGTTATTGGTTTTGAAATTTTTACCATCAGAATGCTCAGTGCAACTGGTTTCAGACTATGTATTGTCAAAATGCTAATTTGCCATCATATTATTGTTCATGTTTTAAAACATTCTTTGTTTTTCATACTAGCCTTGAAAAATGCTCTAAGAATAGAGCAGGAAAAAGGGGCGATTTTTCCCCGGGCGTATGTTTAGACAGAAAAGATGTGGACTAGGCTGAGATGGACATTATGTGGACTATAGGAAATTTGCGTTTGATTTGGGCAGCTGCTCACTAAATAAAAATTTCTATCATATGATAATGATTTGTTTATACATTGATCTAATCACACAGCATTGTTGCATGTTTTTTAGTTTGATGAAATGTCAATTTAAAAAAATCATACTCACAGCAATCTTTGACAAGCGTGAAATCGCCACTTTTTCAATTAGAAGGTTATATTTGTATGTGTAAAAAACAACTATAAATTTGAAAAAGTGGCGATTTCGCGCTTTTCAAAGATTGCTGTGAGTATGATTTTTTAAATTGACATTTCATCAAACTAAAAAACATGCAACAATATTGTGTGATTAGATCAATGTATAAACAAATCATTATCATATGGTAGAAATTTTTATTTAGTGAGCAGCTGCCCAAACCAAACGCAAATTTTCTATAGTGCACATAATGTCCATCTCAGCCTAGTCCACATCTTTTCTGTCTAAACATACGCCCGGGGAAAAATCGCCCCTTTTTCCTGCTCTATTCTTAGAGCATTTTTCAAGGCTAGTCTACCACTTTTTTTGAATTAAATTAAAAAAATAGCCTAATCCGTTGCCAAGATATACTTTTTTAAATGAAAAATAATAAGAAGAAGAGGATGAATTTCAATTAAAAAATTTACCCACGTTGTTTAATTATAGTTAGTGCGGTGCAGTTGCGCTCCAGACAAAGTTTACTTTCGTTCTCTAAATATAGTTGGCGCGATGCCGTGCGCCAAATAATAAGAAGATGATCAACATGAATTACAAAATTTACTCACGTTCTCCAAGTATAGTTGGCACGGTGCCGTGGGTTAAATTGCAGTATAGTCCCCCGCACCACCGATGATTACCGGCGCGTGGCGCTAACGCGCCACCGACGCTTATTATTATTTTTTAATGAATAAAAATTTTGAATTAATTTTGTCATTAGTAATGCAAGAATTAAAAAAAGTACTCTCTTGTTTTCTCCGTTTTCCGCGCGGTTGAAGCAGATGGCGCTGGGAACTGGTTCCGTTTCTGCCACCAATTAAAACTGGTCTGCTTTTTTGTGCGGTTTTTATGAAGGGATGTTGGTGGTCTGCTCTGTACAATCCTTATTGTTGCCAAAAGGCTGCTTTTGTGCGGTTGGGAGTTTTTATTTGTCTATTTTTCAAATTTTTTATTTTGATCAATAAATCGATAACAAGGACCTAAATGAAAAAAGTGCTTCCTAGGAAAGTTGCGTAATTTCTTCTTCTTTCTAATGAGCCCATGTTTATTTTTGATCAATCAGTAACGAATGAGGAATATCGCTTTTAAGGATGGAGCGTTGGAATAATAATAAGAAGAAGATTTCTAATGAGCCCATGTTTATTTTTGATCAATCAGTAACGAATGAGAAATATCGCTTTTAAGGATGGAGCGTTGGAATAATAATAATAAGAAGAAGAAGAAGAAGAAGAAGAAGAAGAAGAAGAAGAAGGAGGTTCTGAATTTCAAAATTTACCCACGTTCTCTAATAATGGTTGGCGCGGCGCCACGGGGCGATTTAGCCCCGTGGCGCACCCGCGCCACCCATGAAAAATATTGTTTATTTAAAATCTGACACTCAATTTAAAATTTCAATAATTGAAAACCATAAAACCATAATTGGGTATTTTGGGCAGAAAACTTATTGTCTATTAGTAAGTTGTCTATCTTCACGTAAAATTGATGGATTATTTTTCAATATAACATGATATTGCTGCTTTCCATCAACTAAAATGCCGTAACAAAAAATTAAATCTGTTTAGAGACAAAAATTTTTTCAGTTGCAAAATCCGAAAACTTCTACGGTGCACTTAGGTTGTCGACTATAATGATGTCCATGTTATTTTTTTTTAAAATCAACTCACTAAAAAATCAAAACAAAATTTTTTCAAAAACTTTTTTAAATCAATGAAAATAGTCCTACAAATACAAATGGAGTAGTTTAAAAACTATTTGAGGATTAAATAAGCCTTAAATCTCTCATTTAAGGAACTGTGCTCCGGAGCTCCGGAGCTCCTTCCACTTTAAATGGCCAGAGCTTAGGAGAATGATATTGGAGGATAGGAACATCACTTATGTGTACTATAATTTACGATATAGAAACTAAAATTTTGACCGAAAAATTCAAAAAAAAAATTTAGCAACGCCTTAATAAAAACGCTATGAACTCTATTTTTTTAATTTAAAAACTTATGATTGTAACTTATAAGCAAAGAAAATCTAGCTGACCGCGATATTTGCAGTATTAAATCGACTATTTAACAACAAAAACATTCAAAATTTTTCACTAAAGCGGATTAATAACTAAGATAATAAACTGTATTTTAATAATTATTTAATTTGGAACTTAAATGAAAACTTTTTAAGAGCTAAAAATGGTTAATTTTTGTATATTTTGTGAAAATGTGAAATTAAAAAAAAAATTCTGCACCCTTAATTGTTTTTTTTTAACGTCATTACCGCACAATTTTAATTGGTCCCCTCATTTCTGCATTCTAATTTTCAGCGTCAGCCAGATATAATTCAACCAGGCAAATAAAATCTAGCTAACCGCGATATTTTTAGTATTAAATCTACTATTTAACAACAAAAACATTCAAAATTTTTCACTAAATTGGGTTAATAACAAAGATTAAAAACTTTATTTTAATAATTATTTTTCAAATATGGAACCCAAATGCAAATTTTTTAAGGGCTAAATTTATATATATTTTGTGAAAAGGAGGAATTAAAAAAATTCAGCGTTCTTATTTGTTTAAAAAAACACTTCATTACCGCACAATTTTAATTGGTCCTCTCATGTCTGCATTCTAATTTTCAGCGTCAGCCAGATATAATTCAACCATAAGATAAATTTTTTATAAGTCCTAAAAGTCACAATAAAATATAACTTACATTATTTACAGATTTTAGCGTAACATTATTTTATATCCACAAAAAAACTTTTAAGAACAAAGAAGCAACAACTAAATATTTTATTCTATATCAAGGCACTAAGGTTTTATAAGAAAATGACAAAAACATAAAAAACAATTGTAGAAACACTGTTATAAACATTCACTTTCATTATAATCTGGCGGCATATTAATAATATTTTTGACCTAGATTAGGTCTTTTACAAAAAAAATGTAGGTTATTTGAAACTATAGGCAAGCCCAATGTGGCTGGTGCAGTTATCAGTGAATAAAAAATGGGTGGCCATATGATGACGATTAGAATTTTCACGCTTACTGTTATTTATAAAAAAATATTAAATTGAAAGTCATGGTTATTATAATTGATTTTTATAATTCATAATAAATGGCTTTGTTTAAATTAGTTATTATATAATTCCCATTTATCAGACACCTGGGGCCGGTCCACTAAACACGTAAACTGCGTGCTCTGTCAGCACGTTTTTTAAAACATAAATGTTTTAATTTTCCCTTTCTCGAAAAATTTTGTGGAATTATTTGTTTAACTCGTTCCCGTAAACGTTTTTCTCCGGTTACGACCGTAAAACATTGATCCCACAAAGGTGGTATCTTTGTGGATAGACTTGTTAAAAAATCCCCTCCAACATAATTTAAAATTTGGTATTATAATTATACCCATTTACGTAAAATACGATATTTTAAATAAATCATATTCGTTAATAACTAATAGATTCCAATGAAAGTTTGCAGAATGCAAGCTATGGTAGCAAAAAACTTAAATTTCAAATTTAGATAAATTCCTTACATTAGACCCATTTTTTCAAAAAAAAAAATGGTAAAAATACTTTTACCTGACTCCATTTTTTTATGAAGAATGGTCTTATTTATAGTAGGAATTAGATCAAATTTAATATTTAAACTTTTGCCTACCTTGGCTTTGCAAAATTTTACTCATATCCGTTAATTCTTAAAAAAAAACTCGATTCATTTAACTCGCTACCGAGTCAAACTTTTTGTCTTCGATTTTAATGTTTTTTGTAAAAACCTTACGCTTGCCCCGCAATAGCCTACAAAATTTTTTTCATTTATATATCTTCAGTGGTTCAGGAGATATGAACCTGCAAATATGACGTTTTTTGACAATTCTGTACTTGAAAGATATCTCAATGGGTATTAAAATTTAAATTATAAAATTAGCACTCAAAGAAAGCGGCTATTTCTTCTTTAATTTGATACCTTGATCGTTAAGATTGGTGCAGTATTTGGCGAGATATTGCGTTTCCCGCGTACAAAAACCCGCAATTTTTTTGTTAAAATCACCAAACGACGATAAGGATTTGATGAAGTTTGCCCAAATTTTTTCCTACACTTCGTATTTTTAGCAAAAAAATCGCGGGTTTTTTGTGCGGGAAACGCAATATCTCGTCAAATGCTGCCTCAATATTAACGATCAAGGTATCAAATTAAAGTAAAAAGTAGCCGCTTTCTTTAAGTGCATATATTTAAATTTTAATACCCATTGAGCAATCTTTCAAGTACATAATTGTCGTAAAACGTAATTTTTTGAGAGTTATATCTTCTGAACCACTAGAGATATTTTGATGAAGTAATTTTTGTGGGCTATTGGGGGCAGAGGTAGGATTCTTACAAAAAAATAATCAAAATTAAAAACAAAAGTTTGACTCGTTATCGCACCTTTAAGGTACCCGTCTTTTTTGTTACATAAGATTTTAAAAAATTAAACAATTTTGTGATTTTACAAAGCTCCCTGAAAGTGACTTGCTTCTCTGTGTAGTGTGACATACATTTAGCCTTGACTTATACTATAGAGTGATTTCATTTTCACAAAAGCGAAACGGTAATAATACGAAGGAAACGATATGGAGTTTAAAATACTGCCAAGATACGCCATCGTGGATGCGTAAAGTCAATTATTTTAAGAAGTTATTTAAAATTTTAACATTTATATGTTCACCGTATATTTACCGGGCTCAAACAAATTAAGGTTTTAAAACCAGCACAAAATTGTTTTTACTTTTAGGCTATGGAAATATCGTACCGGTGACAGTGTATGGGCGCATATTTTGCATTGGTTTTGGGCTTTTTGGTATTCCTCTATTACTGGTTACAATAGCCGACATTGGGAAATTTCTTTCCGACTTTTTAAGCTTCCTATATAAAACATATCGAACTTTTAAACGCAAGGTAAGAAATACTTTTTTTAAATAAAACTCGAACTGCCATTTTATCTTAACCAAATGAACGTGCTAACAATGTGGTGCAGTCTGCACTACAACACTCTTTCAGATCTGTTAAAAAATACATCACTCTTCAACATATAAAAAATTGATGTCTGATAATAATTTTTGTTTGTGGAATAATTCTTAAATTCACCGAATTTAATTTTAATTATCATACAAAAATTTCTTCCTCCTGATTGAAAAACCAACAGGAGCAAAATATGTCATAAATCCCGTCTCGGATCTCCATATTGCAAGAGACGTAAATGAAAAACCTGGCCGCGCTACTTAGCAGGTAGAGAATGCTGACACTGTCGGTCAAAAATGTATAATACCAATAGGAACCATTCTCGTCCTTCAGAAAACTAGGCTGCACCATGCTGTCAATTTGTTCAGTGATGAAAACCGCCATGTGCATGCCGTTAGACACCAAATGGCTGGTAACTAGCGCGATCAACGTTCTCTTAGCGCCGCGCATTTTGTTATGAGCTTGAATTTTTGAAATTTCCTTTTTCACCTGCACCTCTAAGACTCGAGATGCCGTATGACTAAACAGTTCCACTGTGTCTATGTTATCCTAAAATGTTACTTATTTTATTATATAAATTACACAATCCACGATACTTTTTATTTCAGTTAAGAAACAAATATCTAATTATAATCAAAGTTATATGGAATTAACAACACTACCGTTGTTAATATGTAAACAAAAGATAAATAACTTAACAAAAAATTCTTAACAAAAAAATAAACAAAACTGGATGGATTTATGAATTTTTGATCTGCAATAGTTACAAAGAATAAAATACTATTCATAAACATACCCCGATTACTTAAACCACGCGTTTTATTTTTCTTTAAAAATAAAATGAATTTTTTCTTAATATTTATGCAATTTGAAACCCTATTTGTAAAAAAAAGGTTACTAACTGACGACCTTGACCGTCAAAATGCAAGTTTCACTTTTAAATTCACTGAACAATAAATAAACAAGAAAATATCGTTAGTTTTAACTTAAATATTGAGCCCCAAACAAACTGACGTGATACAATTTATTTATCCTAAAATCCTTTTAACTCATTTTAACCTCAAAGGAACAATTGATGCCATAACGTTGCCATTGGGTATAAACGTATGTAAAAACGTCCTTTGGACGTTGTCCAAAGGACTTTTTTACATAAGTATGAACCAGCCTTAAGGAGTTTCGTTCGATCATTGAAAACGCGTGTTGGCGAAGCAACTAATTTGTCGTGAAGGCACTTTTCATAGCTTTTTGCGGAAGCAATATATCAACATCAAAGAAATTGGATATGTTAAATATGCTGGTGCAAACACTTTTTATAGCTTTTGCTATTTTATTAGGTCCAAACTAAAACATTGGATATATTGTATATTAACTGTTTTAGAATGTTAGGTATGATTTCTATAAAGATATTGAATATCGCTTTTATAACTTTAAGGTTTTCTTCGAGTTATTGTAGTGAAAATAGAATTGTAATTACATCTAAAAGAAAATAAAATCCAACTGACCTCATTATTGCTGAGTTTATCTTCCATTATGCGATGCAGGTCCGTACTGCGTCTGGACAGCCGTCGGCGTTTGGCAGACTCAGCGCTGATAATGGAAATGTTCATGAACATGAGCAAGACAAAGGGCACAAAAATCATAATTACGGACAGGGACAAGGTGTAGTTTCGGTACAATTGGCTCATTTTCATTGGAGTAGGATACACAGCCACGCTACCAAAGCTGTCCGGACATTTCAGGTTGTAAATTATACAGAATTCCCAGTAAGTGGGCATTTGGAACAGCAAGACAATGAGCACTGTCAGCAGAAGAACGATTCTTTTTCCTTTTTGTCCCAGCCATAGTTTGGGCAGTAGTTTTTTCATGTTGACGCTGCGGCGTCGTTGCCTTATGCTTTGCTGGCTTATTTCTTACATCAATTAACATATTTTATCGTTATCAAAATTGTCATCTTGGGACAGTTTTAGGGATTTAGCGTCATTGGAGCCTAGAAAACTTGGAGCCCGAAATGGGGAATTTGGAGACGAAAGTGGGTAACTTGGAGTCGAAAAAGTAAAATCAAAAAAATATATTCTATCCTAAGCCAAAACCTAACACTAACCCCAAGTCACTCTTCTACTTTCGACTCTAAGTTCCTATTTTTGAGGCTCCAAGTACCCATGAATTTTCGGTGGCTCCATTCTGCTAGCAATCCAAAGACCCCGTGCTGTTTTAGAAGGACCAAAACAAAACAGATTAAATTTATTTTTCAGTGATTTTTTTAAAATAATTTAATATAATAAGGAATTTAAATATAATTCTAGTAAAAGTCGAAACAAAGTTTCGAAAAAAAAGCCTTATATTAAATGGAATAGTATAAAGCTACATAAGTCTGAAAACTAAATTCCAGAAAAGACTGAAACAAGTCTCTTTAAAACCTGCAAATTAAGAACATATTTTGTGAAATTTTCAGAAAAACAAGACCGAATAAAAACAATACGTGTAAAAGCTTTAGTTTGCGTTTTTTAACCATTAATAAAACTAATTCACATAAATTTCTCTCAAAGTGGATTAACTTTTACATGAGTTAACCAGCTGTAAATACCACAGTATTAGTTAAGTCACACGTCGTCAAAACGATACAAAAAAGTATAACGCAAGCGTCACAATAACCATGAAAAATTTCTGTCAAAATAAGTTATCGCATTGCGCATTAAATTTTGTAATTTATCATTATTTTCGTATAAAGCAAAACGTACCGCCATATTAACGGCTTTTTAAAATCAAATATCAAGTTTTAAGTCCGAAAAACATTGAAAAATTCAGATTTAATATAAGGCGACTTTTAATTTAACAAATACATTGACAGCTAATTTGTTTTATGTAATAAATAGAAACATTAAAGAAAAAGTCGCCTTATATTAAATCTGAATTTTTCAATGTTTTTCGGACTTAAAACTTGATATTTGATTTTAAAAAGCCGTTAATATGGCGGTACGTTTTGCTTTATACGAAAATAATGATAAATTACAAAATTTAATGCGCAATGCGATAACTTATTTTGACAGAAATTTTTCATGGTTATTGTGACGCTTGCGTTATACTTTTTTGTATCGTTTTGACGACGTGTGACTTAACTAATACTGTGGTATTTACAGCTGGTTAACTCATGTAAAAGTTAATCCACTTTGAGAGAAATTTATGTGAATTAAGTTTTATTTATGGTTAAAAAACGCAAACTAAAGCTTTTACACGTATTGTTTTTATTCGGTCTTGTTTTTCTGAAAATTTCACAAAATCTGTTATTAATTTACAGGTTTTAAAGAGACTTGTTTCAGTCTTTTCTGGCATTTAGTTTTTAGACTTATGTAGCTTTATACTATTCCATTTAATATAAGGCTTTTTTTCGAAACTTTGTTTCGTCTTTTGCTAGAATTTCCGCCTTTTAATGCATTGAATTCAATGTCATTTATTAAAGATATAAAACATTAAAAAATTTACTCATTTTAAAAGAAACGTCATGGTCTCCTCATGATATGAATACAATTATTTTCATATCCAAAACTTCAATGTAATTTTAAGCAGTATACTTTTCAAAAATTAAGTCTGGGTAACTCCGTAAAATTGTATGGAACTTGAAAGAACCATATAAAATAGTGTGTTTTTCCTCTGTTTTAATTTTTTTAGTTAGACTTGATTTAACCACTTTTTGGAAATTAGCTTTATTGGAGAGCAATACGTAACTGAACGAACACCATACGTATTGCTATTTCCACAGTTGATGAGAAACTTAGATAGAAGTTAATCACGATACATAACAAAACTAAGTCATTTAATTTGTTATTGATTTTGTCGCATTTTGCCGTAGCAAAAACAAGTAAAGTTGTGGCTGTGATTTAATTTATTTTGGGCAAATATTATGCAAATAAATATCAAAAATAAAAAAAAATTTCAACATTTGATTTTTTTTTTGACCTGTGTATATTTACCCACAGATATGTGTAAAATTTGTTCAAAAATGCTTTAAACCCAAAAAAAATCAGATGAGTTTTCTAGTTAACAGTCCAGTTAATTTATAAAAAAGTTTAATTATTAGATAGAGTTGAATTGCAGCTCCACATTAATATTATAATTATCGTTTAAATTAATATTATAATTATCGTTTGAATTTCGTTAACTGTGCGCCGTTAACGAAATATGCTCATCTGAATTTTTTTTTTCAGTCTTAATTTATTTTTAAACGAACTTTAGTTTCATAAATATTAGCTTTATACTTCTAAATATAAAACATGTTGAATTTTAAGCACGCCTAAAGCTTCAGTCATAAAACGAAAAAAAGATCCGAAAACTTTAACAAGTGTTTGATGTGATTATTAAGTAGACAAAATTTAAATATTTTATTGCAAATAACAAACAAAAAATACATTATACGCATTAAACAAACAAACATACTATTAATAAAGTACCCATTATTCAGGAATGATTAGTTTTTTGTTTTTTTTTTCAGCAAATAGTCAAACTTCTGCGCAAAAACCAATTTCTCACGGCAATAGAATTATTGATAAAAATTTGTTCTAATTTGCTTTAATATTTAAAAAATTATATATAACAACAAAAAGAAAGGTTTTTAAGAATAATTATTTACTTTTTTCTGTTAAATCAATCGTGTTTTTTTTTTGATATATAAAATATCTAGATACCTTTTTTCAAAACACGTCGGCGAAATGTCGCAATGAAGAAAAAGCATGAAATCAGAATCAAAATAAATAATATTTTCGAAAATAATATTAAAGGCTTGTTTAGCAATTTCATATTAATCAATTTTTATTTAAACTTTTTTAAAACAAAGAAAAACAATTGTTATGAGAAACATAATTTTATTATCAATCGCGATTCGATCAAAAATTAAATACTCTAATTTTATTGTGCAATACTTTTAAAATAAACAAAAATATATGTTTTCTGAAGAAAATCATATAATCTACAAATTTCGTGTAAAAATTCTTATTTTAAATTTATATTTATGTAATTAGAAACATTTTTTGCAACTGCGTCGGCGAAACGTCGCATCGGCCAAATAGTTTGGGGATGAAATGATCATCGGCGTAAAAGTCGTCGGCGAAATAGTCGTCGGCGAATTGTCGTCGACGTAATGTAAAGCAACCCTAATAATTGCCTACGTAGAATTGCGTACGAATTGTCTACAAAAATTTTAATTTCAATCAAATTTTAATATAAGCTTCTGTGCAGAACCTAACATAAGCGTTAAATCACAAAATGAAGGTCAATAACAATAATTATGTTTGCATTTACGGACTTTTTATGGTGAGTACAATTGTGCTAATAAATTATTTAATTGGAGTATTCCAAAAAATTTTATCTAAGTAAAGAAAAAATTCTTATAATATCATTTTTTAAGATAAACCAAAAAAAAATAGCCAGCGTATGCATCAATAGGGTAGTGCATTTAATTTCGGCACTTTTTCGTTTTTCCGATGTAACTTTTCACTGTATGGCCCGATTTTTATGTTTGATAGCTCATTTTGAAGCTTTCACGATACTGCGTTGCGTCATAAAAGTTTCACTGTACGAAAGTTGTTTTTTTACTTAATTAAATCGGTTTTTAAAAAAATGAAAAATTGTCGAAATTAAATCTATGCATTTAATTTCGGCACTTTCCAAACAATCGATTGTTTCTCAGTTAAAAAATCATCATCTTCAAAAATTTAAAAGCCTTTCATTATCTCCAGACAGTTTTATTTAATTTAAGCTTTTACTTGTTGTTCAACCTGTAACTGGCAAAAAATTACAGCTAAAATACTAAATGGTATCAAAATGAGCAAAATTTGGGAAAAAAGTGCATTTAATTTTGGCACTTTTTAAAAAGACCCCTGTAATTGAGTTTAAGTGCAGTGCTATGACCCCTACATATATACCAGTGTAATTATTCCAATGCTAAAATACGCAGCAGTGGTGTGGTGGCCTAGATTAGAACTGGGAATCGCTAGAAGCTTGTTTGGACAATTACAACCCCAGGCATGTCTTAGCATAACTGGGGCTATAAGAACAACACCCACAGCGGCTATGGAAGCATTGCTTAATCTTGCACCCTTAGATATTGTCATCAAAGGGGAGGAAATATCAACCAGCTATAGGTATAGCTAACCAATGGCAGACAAGAGGTACAAATAGAGGGCACTCTAAAATCAAGCAGTTGGCATTGAGAGAAATCCCAATGCTAAATCTTCAGAGTGACCACATTGTTCCTGTCTTCAAGTTTGAAAGGAACTTTAAAGTTGAGTTTCCTAGTCGACAAGATTGGAACACTAACAAAGATGTCATTCAACCTCAATCTGCTTTGCTGCTACACAGATGGCTCAAAAGCAGAACAACATACTGGGGCAGGAGTGCATTTCACATTTGCCATGGAAGAAGATTTCTTTATTCCATTAGGCAAAAACCCAACCGTATTCCAGGCTGAAATATATGCAATCTTGGCATGTGTTACAAATGCTGTTGTGCAAACTGCACAAAACAAAGAAATTTGTATTTTCTCTGATAGTCAGGCTTCACTCAAGGCGCTTCTATCTCCTCAGATATCATCTGGGCTAGTTATGAGGTGCTATGAGATGATTACCAGATTGGCTAGAGAAAATGATGTAAAGCTTCTGTGGGTACCTGGACACAGGGGCCATGAAGGAAATGAGCAGACTGACAAGCTTGCTAAAGAAGGCACAAACCCTAACTTTATGGGCCCACTTTTACATGTGGGAACATCAATTGGGGTGGCAAAATCAGCCATCAAAAAATGGATTATGGCTCAGCATGTCAGATACTGGCAAAATCTTGACGCATGCCGACATACCAAAAAGTATGTCATTGAGCCAAATATTTCCAGAGCTAGGCAATTGCTTGGTCTCTCAAGAAAAGAGTTACGCCTTGTCATTGGGCTTTTAACTGGACATAGTCCTCTCAAAGCTCACTTGAGAAAGATTGGAGTAGCCAATGATGGGCTCTGCGAACTCTGCCAAGAGGAAAAAGAGACCGCTACTCACTTCTTGGAACAGTGCTATGCACTGTCAGAAATAAGGTTTAAAATCTTTGGCACAGAACCCTTAGATGCAAAAACAGTCCGAGGGGCGTCTGTTGTTGATTTTAAAACGATTCATAAAAGAATCAAAACGATTTGAGGAAAACCACTCCTAGGTAGTTCCAGGGCAGAGTGTAATGAGCCTAATGCAGGCTTGAACACCAGGGCCCCTTAACACTAGGGTACCGCCCTCTTACTATCTATCTATCTATGAGACCCTACACACAGTATTTTTGGCACTTTTCCCAATTGAGCGTTTTTGATTTTGGACTATATCTTTGGTAATCCTGGACGGAATACGACGTTTGATAGCTCAAATGAGAGCTAATTATATGTAAATGACTGTCGTGAGCTTTTTATTTGTTATGTTATAATATTTTTATGTGAAATTGTGTGATTTACAAAAAAAAATTGTTACTCGTTTTTAGAACATGGGCATTTCATGATTACGCAATATATTGGTTTAAAAATTAAACTGTCCTGGTAAAATTTAGTCTATTTTCCGAATTTTCAGTCCCCGAGGTTCTACGTTGCGTCTGTGGTGAGCAATTGTTATAAAATAAAATAGTGTAATTTCGGCACACATATTGCTGTAGGTAAAAACGGGTTCAATTAAGTGGTCGGGTGTTAAATTGTAGTTGTAAATAGTACCTTACGCGCTGTCACAAAAAAATTTCCTACAATATTATTTTTTTAAGATAAGCCAGAAAAAGTAGCCGGTGTATGCGTAAATACGCGCTGTCACAAAAAAATTCTCACAATATCATTTTTTTAAGATAAGCCAGAAAAAGTAGCCGGTGTCTCCATCAATACTAGCGGTCAAGGAAGCGTCCGCGTTTTGTCCAGCGGTCGGGAAGGTTCCATCCGGGAGTGCTGGCAACTCTGTAACAACGTTGACGTATGTGCAGCCGTCGTTTACGACGAGCGCAGTAAAATCTGCAAAATGCTTACGAAAAGCTACTGCGACGTGTCCTCGTCCGACAGGCAAACGACGTCCAAGCGAGTTTTCTACGTCGGCTGTTTTTGCAAATAAAATCACTTACAATACGAAATCACGGGTCCCGCTCTCTAACTTTCTAACACAAAACTACAATGTATGAAGAAAAAAATTTATTTTAACAAGAATAGAATACATAACAAAGAATGTATCACTAATTGTTTTGACACAAAACTGACCCCAACGGAGGTTTGGGTCAAAAAGATGGATGGATAGATAATTCATAAAATAAAATACATACAGTGTAAGATTCCTTATTATGCATTGATTTTATTTTTCTTAAACAATTTAACTCGTTAATGTGATTTAAATTACGCAACCTACCATGATGTATATACCATGTTGGAAATGAAAAATAACAGGAAGCGAGCTAATAAATCTGTTTTAGATCAAGATAATTCTTTATGGGGCATGGAATAGTATCTTTCAAGGATCTGAAAGATTTATATTCGCTTTGGTTGAAAGGCTCGTTCGTATTTCTTGAAATATAGGTTTTATATATCAAAAAAATTTTATGGAAATCTAATCTGACAGTAAACTTTAAAACGTCTGCATTTTTGGAAACTTTAGATGCATTTTCAGAGAAAACCTTTTGGGGAAAATTTTTACGTGTTTTGTCTACGTTTTTTAAACTTGATTAAAATTCTTTATGCTTAAAACCATGCTTTATTACATGCAATGTTTTATAGACACCTTGCACTGAAACGCAGTTTATACATGAAGTATGCAATATACATAAGTGTCATCATAATGGATAATTACCGTACTCCTACTTATCTTTTCGTAGTATGCAGATGAGGCGATAGAAAGCGCGCGAAATTTCGATCGATTGATCTGCATACTACGAAAAGATAAGTAGGAGATACAGTATTTTCGCGCGCTTTCTATCGGTTGATCTGCATACTACGAAAAGATAAGTAGGAGATACAGTATTTTCGCGCGCTTTCTATCGGTTTATCTGCATACTACGAAAAGATAAGTAGGAGTACGGTAAATATCCATTATGGTTACACTTATGTATATTGCATACTTCATGTATAAACTGCGTTTCAGTGCAAGGTGCCTATAGTTATGATTTAAATTTTTCAAAAACGGTTAAAAATTAGTGCAATCTGCGTTGTTATAAAAGGCGTAAAAGTACCATGCAGCGATTTACTCCCGCGGCGCCGCGCCAATGATATTCTGAGATTAAAAATCTTCTTTCACATTATTCTAACGTTTATATCTTAAATCGATTTCTCCTTTTTTACAGAGATTTGTAAAATTTAAAAGTGAACTTATTGGGAAACTCCGAGAAATACACAATTTTCTTAAGTGTTTTTTAGATTGTTGTTGGATTATTGAGGTTAACGAAATCAATCGTGGAAGCAGTTGTACTTTGTGGTTACCGTTTTCCACTTGCATGCGTATAATGCTATAGAAAGTTTGGCTATAAACTCTTTATTATTATATAAGCCCACACGGTCTCACAAGAAAGCTTCAGGTTCTAAAATTAACCTTAAATAAATACTAATATGCAGACTAGAACGTAAATAACTATAATAGGTTACAAAAATTTAAAAGACGAGGGATAAGCAAAATTACAAGTGGGTTCACAGTACATGGAAGCACTGCCAGTATTTAACTGTACAACCCAATTTTTCGCTCAATCGAAAGCCCATATTTTCGTGATTATGCAAAACAAAACCACCCTTTTATTACAGTGTTCCTCACCTTCAAATATTATACTCCGGAGCTCGATCATTTAAAGCAGAGAGCTCCGGAGCTCTAGATGTTCGCCTTTTATATATTAACGATTTTGAACTTTACGGTAAATAAATGCGGTTGCAACTATTATAGGTGCCAGGGCCCTCCCTAAAATTTCGGTATATTATGCTAACCAAATTATGATAAAAGTAATCTCCCCCCCCTCATAATCCGGAAGGCTTCACACCTATGGTACAACCCCAGAATTATTTTTTTATTTGAGTTATTTTATTTTTTTGGTTACAAAACTAAAATGAGAACAAACAAGTACAACGGCCTTTTTTTTGGCAGGTAAAAAAAATCAAACATTAAAAACCCTATAATTTTGCTTAAAACTGTTTCACATTAAAACATGTGCAAAGTAAGAAGATAAACAAAATACATTAACTTTGTATTAACATTAAAACAAAAACAAAACAAAAAATAAGTAGGAGATATAAATTTATTCAAAGCAATAAGAGATTCGGAACAATATCCTTGTGAAAGCAAAAACGAAAGTTGAGATTACGAAATTTTTGAAATGTGAAAAACACACAAACTATAAGTTAAAGAAAACCAATAATATGTTATAAGTTTAAAAAAACTACGTAATTTTTATAAAGTCCACGGAAATTACAGGGAATAAGGGAATGAGGAAAGTTCTAAATCTGAAAATTTAATTTAAAAAAAGGAAGTTTAAAGTTTTTTAGTAACATCCAACATCCCTTAGCACAAAAACATAAACGACATTTTCTACCAAAAAAGTAATTATTTTAACTAAAATAAAAACTATGGTTGCTCATATTATTTTAAGTTCATTTTTCAAAAAAACTTGTATAATTTTCACTAGTTTTAATTATACAAAAATTACGCCTGTGTGACACCAAAAAAATTCATGGGCACATACGGACTGACCAATTACAATTTGTGCTGTAATAACGTGTGGAAACTAATTATAATGTAGGTTTTTTTTAAATCTCAACTTTTTAAATGAGTAAATTTCATTATAAAAACATTAAACTTAAGTTTAAATATCCATAACAAATAGTTTTTGATCAAGTTTATTGAGTTATTAATAATTAATATAAATTTTAAACGTTATGAAGGTCACGCACGATGGCTTGAAGTCACCAAGCGTAATTTTTTTATACGTTTTAATTTTATAAAGCACAGAATGTTAGTAAAGCAATAATTACTGCTCGGATTTTACAATACTGTTACTTTAGTCCCCAGGTCCCATATTGAATTGTGCCATTATTTTTTAGCCCAATATATTAGATTCATTCATACTTTATTATTATTGTACAAAATACATCAATTAATATTGCTGTTCAAATTAGCTGTCTATACTAACAAGAAATTCGTAAAACATCAAAAATAACAGCCATAGAAATAACCTGGCACAGAAAAAGCATAAGCAAATCTGCTCGAAACTTTTGTAAGCTCTAACTAACTGACTGGACGAATTAGTGGGTTGAAAATGCTTCTTTTTGCTGCTAATATTGTCACTTTTCTTCCAACTAGCAAAGTCCATAATATGACTAGAACGATAGGCAAAACGGAACACTTTACAATTTTCTACTGGTGCGGTGACGAGAAATGGTTCCAGCGTAGTGGTAACGTTACAGTAATATCTACAGTAGCACAAGTACAGTACACCTAAAGCTTTCTTCGGTTTTTTGGCTACAGCTGCTATTCCTTTGAGTACGCTCAAGCTTCTGCTTCTTCGAGTGGCGTCGCTAAAGTTTGGCTCGGATTCCAGTTGGCGGCTGCGGCATTTTCTACAACGGACTAAGCGGTACAAGCGGAGGCTGTTTAAATCCAAAGCGCTCCCGCTCCCTCCTTTTTTCTCGCCGACGGGTTCTTGCACAGGAGGCTTCAGAGGGGTGGCGCACTTCTTCCAGTCGGCCTCGCAATCGTCGTGACTGGGTATCAAATCGGGGAGCGGGAGACAGGAGCGGTGCGGCAGGTCGGTGTCCAGAGACGCTTCGCGCCGTATGTGGCGGCGTAGAGCGGCGCTCTCGGACACCCCAGGAGTGTTTGTGGAATGGGAAGAGAAAGCGGGCCATCCTCCCGACGATGACGCTGATATGTGCATTTTTTGGTGCTGTCCGCAGCAGTGGACGACACGGAGAATGTTAGAAGGAGCTAAAACAAACACACACCCTAATAGATATAGGCACCTTGCACTGGAACTCGGTTTATACATGAAGTATGCAATATACATAAGCGTCATCATAATGGATAAATACCGTATCTCCTACTTATCTTTTGTAGTATGCAGATCATCGATCGAAATTTCGCGCGCTTCCGATCGCTTGATCTGCATACTACGAAAGATAAGTAGGAGATACGGTAATTATCCATTATGGTGACGCTTATGTATATTGCATACTTCATGTATAAACCGAGTTCCAGTGCAAGGTGCCTATAGTACTTTTTACATTATATTTATTTTAGTATTATTATATAGTCTGTTGCACAAAAAAATAATTTATCTTGTTAAACGAAAGGTCTAGAACATAATTTCATGACACGAAGTACTAAGAGTCGTAGTATGAAACTTCAAGCTGTGGTATATAAAGAACTTGGATTACAAAATATGCACTAGTACTGCCATAACTGGAAAACTGGTGATTTAGATGTCAAAGAACTTTAAAAATACGACTTAATTATCTGCTTACGAATTCTAGGACTCATATAGCAACACGTTAATACATCATTTTTATACCCACCCGCGGTTACCGAAATTAAATTATTTTGCTAATGCATAATATGCATTTTTGATGAAGCAATTTCTATAGGAGATAAAATTTACCACCAATGACGATTCGAAACTGGATCAAATACAAGGTTTTGTTTAAAGAAAAAAATTTGTAAAACATTTAAAGAAATTCTAAAGTAATAACCGACCGACGATGTTGTGGTTATGTTTTTAATTCCTGAAAACAGTAATTCCTACGTCAGGATGAAAAACCTTAATCACTTTACTCTGGAGTCAAATAAAAAAATAATTATTATTGTCGCTGGACACTTACCGTATTCAAGTGAAGAAGAGCGAAGTTTTAATTTTTGGCCACCAAGCCCCGGGCCTTGGGATAGAGGCGACTGTTGTCCCCTTTGCTCTGCCGCCCCATGCTGTTCAACGGGGCCGTGTGGGCTGATCCTTTTTTTGACTGACCCTGTAAACAACAAAAACCACACTTAAGTCTTTACCAATATGTTGCGAACTGAAAAAAATTTTTATTTTGGAATTAAGGACTAAAAAAATTCTCATGCGAGCATATCTCGAGAGGTATGGTTTATTTTATAAAAAAACTTCATCATAGAGTTTAATGTTAGCTACACATTGATATACTTATTGTATAAATCTATCTCTTTGTTAGTAAAATATGATCGCTCAATTTTTTTTTAGCCCATATCATTTTTGTACAAACCTTAGTTTTACGGTAGACATAAAAAAAGTTCATCTTCCGAAATTATTTTCAACTGACAGAACTTTTTAACTTCTAATAATATTTTTGTGAAAAAAATGGGCCTAGTTTCGCTTTTATTACTTTAACATTTCATAGCAAACAATATAAAACAACGGGTTATATCTACAAAAATATGAAAATTACTTTATTGATTAAAATTTGACACAATGAGAAGTGAATAAAACACACTTTAATAATATCTGGAAAATCATCCCTTTACTTCACTGAAATATATATAAACGCAACGCGAACATTTTATTGGTAAAAAATATAACAAAGATGTTACTTTTTGAGTCAGTCCACTGGTGTTTTTGGTTCTTTTTTCTGCAGATGAGACACGGGAAGCGTCTATTACCATATCTGTTTCTTTTTCTTCTTCTCTTATGGCTTCTTCCAAAGCGTCCTTAAAAATATAAAAACAAAGAATCCATTAATATTAACCGCTCCATTCCATAACAATAAACACAGTAAGCAAACAGTGGTAAAACAGAACACCACAAATTTATTAATCAAAAGCTTAATAATAACTGTGCCAAAATAGGACGGGGTATAGGGAAAATATTAAATCATAATAGTTAAACTCCCCATCGCTTTCGCCAAAAAAAAAACAATCTTCATCCCTTGACCACCCTTAATTTATGGTGTAGTGTGGCTGCTGTATATATTAGCTTCTAAAAAAATCTTGAAATGACATACATCCTCATCTAAAATAGTTTTTTTTTTGATCACTCACTTATTGTTGTAAACAAAAAAAGCAAAATAGAAAGAAAATTTACTTCAAGTTCTAAACCTTTAGTTAACATAAAAGGTTTGATTCTTTGTGTTAAAAGTTTTTATGATAATATAGCTACTGGTATAAATAAAAAAAATGAACAATGCCAGTAAATAATAAAAAAACAATAACTACATTTTTTTTACCTGAAGACCCGGGTTAACATCAGGACCAATGTAATCTCTGGTTGTTCTTTGTGGCAATATTAATTGCAGAAGCAAAATATTTTCCCCTCGAAACCTAAATAAATACTTCTCTTTTGATTTGATGTCAAATCTCCCCATATAAAATGTGAATTGCTGTTCATATCACAGTACACAATTTACACGCACTACTGATACAGGCCAGTGCAGCATGATACGACTAAGGAAAACCTTGTTACATGATTTAAGGAAAGGGTATGTTTTGATTTATATTGTAACTACTAAGTCTTAGTTCTATCTTGACGATTGTTGATCAGATGCGATGGTTCATGTTTTTTAACTGAATTCTCGTCGCGTTCATCTTTCTCCGACGGTGGTTCCTCTTGCTCAACCAAATTCCTGTCCTTTGACTTACCTTTTGAAACGAAACTTTTTGCAATTGTTATTATTGATTTCATTGATACCTAAAATGCTAAAGTAGTTACAATAGCCCTCATACCTTTTCCTTTGCACCCGTGCTTGGTCCACCGTAAGCAGTACCATTTTTTCCGCATGAAATATACCTCAACACCCTCTTAGTAATAGATACATCAGCCATAATACATAATAATAGTGATGGGCAGTTCCAGTTCCGGATGTTCCGGGCAAAATTTGTACTTCCGGTTCTGGTTCCTGTTCCGGATTTTTGGAAAATCTCAATACCGGTTCTGATTCTGTTCCGGAGGTTTCGCAGTTTGATAGGCAGCTCCGGTTCTGGGTTCCGGATGTTCCGGGCAAAATTTGGAATTCCGGTTCCGGATTTTCAGAAAATCCTAATTCCAGTTCCGGTGTTCCGCAGTTCCGCCCGTCACTATATAATAATATATATTTTTGTTGTTTTTGGTTGTAGAGGGGATTATGCTATGTTGAAAATTGCATTACGTGTGTGACGGGGAAAACCTCGAGAAGGTAACCCCCGTAGTACTAAAGGAGCCATCGGGATTCTGACAATACCTATTTTATGGCAATTATTTATTAGTTAGTTATATTATTAAGTTGGACAATACATGTTCTAAAAAATTTAAAAATATAAAATGTGTATTGAAACCCAAGTGGTGCATATTTCCCCAAAACTTATTATTATATTTAAGGAATAAGGTAGAGCACTATAATGCTGTGCTGAAAAAGACGAGAAAAACGCAAATGTTAAATAAAGTATTAGGTAAAAGTATCTTAAAAACTAGTTGTTATACGGTTGCTGAAATTATTGACGAAATTTAGGTTTATTAACTGGTGGCTGAAGTCTTTGGCAGTTTCCTTCCTAGTAACCCCAACCAAAGCTAGGAACCTTCCGGATTTTAGAAGTATCTTAAAAATCCTGTTTTTTTAGCGTTTTTAGGACTAGTAACCTCCAAGTTAAGTGTACGTTGTGCTGTGGTATGTCGGCACTTTCATCCAGAATTTTTGGGAGGGGGTATGTATAACGCCACAACCCCATACGTCTCTCCTTGCCCACCGATGTCTGGTTCCAAACCAAACGAACCCCAAACGAAACTGACTTAAAATTCTAGAGAGGGTCAGGTCAGCGGTGAGGAGAGGGCCTAGAATTTCGTCTGGGGGGCCAAAATTTTGAGACTAGTGGTGTTGACCCCGCCCTACCCTATCCCTTTTTTTATGTAGGGCCATCGAATCCTACCTAAAAGCCGGTCTTCCCGCGGCGTCTACGGTGGCCGAGACTCGCGCGAAATCCGTCATCGGCCGTCTGCACCCTCTCGTGCTCACCGGTCTCCGGGGTAAGGGTGGCGGGGCGAGGGACCCCGGGCTGGCTCCTCCCCCGTCCGTCGGGCTCTGTGGCACCCCGGGCGGGGGCTGCGGTGCGGCCGTGGCCACGTAGGCGGGAGCTAGACCCCACTGGTCCTCGTCATCGTCGTACACAGCCCGCGAACGGATCCGATCTCTAACGTCCGGTGGAATAAAATTCTCCATGATTAAAACCCTACAAGTTTTCAAAAAATTGTTTTACAAAATATAACAATCTTTTAAAAAATGTTTAGTAAAATTTAAAAGATTTAAAACAAAATTTTCTCGCAAAAGGTCGCTTAAACCAAGATGATACTACAAAAACAATATTTTTAATTTTAATTTAATCTATTAATTTATAATTTAACCGTTCACTCAAAAACAAAATACATCTGTTCAAAATTTTTTTAACAATATAATAAAAAAATTGTTCCGTAACTGCTTTAATTAAACTACGTACGTGACATAACCTACATAGTTTGGTGCGCATGTGTCTACATTTTTCCAAGTTTATGATATTCTGAAAAGTTAGCAGATAGTTATATAAAATGATTTTTACTTTAATTTTAGTTCTTTGGTCAATTCCGTAATCGTATTGTCCAGATCTTGGCGTTCTTGTGAGTGCTCCGAGTGAAGGTCACGCATTTCTGCTTTAACTTGTTGTAATTTGGCAAACATCTAAATAAAATTAGAATAACACCATTACGAATCTTTCAAATACTAATTGTTAATTTTACGCATTTTTAAGATTTTTATTTAATTACTTAAGTGTTTTTATGATGGCATTAAGTTGATTTCACATGACAAAAAAAGCACTAAACCTTTTGTTTTACCTTTTTAAGTTTTTTCGTCTTCACGTCTACTTCTTGCTGAAGGGAATTAAATGTCGTAACCACTTCAATAGTAGATTCTTCTTGGGCTTCCAGCTTCTGGAGCACTTCTCGTTCTTTGCGCTAAAAGAAATTTGACAAAATTATATAACGTACAACTATTTGAAAATTTAGATGATTAACGGTTTTCCTATGAACAGAACCAAATTTGAATTATTTAAGAGTGAAAAATTTAAAAAAAAACACAGCTAAATGTGATATTTTTACAGATAAAAATTTTTGTTTTTATTACTATGAAAAACAGCGAAAACATTACTTTTTGTTCAGCGAGTTCATGTCTTCTAGCTTCCAGCTCCATTTGCTGTTCGTTTGTTCGATCGATAATGTTTCCTCCACTCAATAGTTTACTTTCCATAGCTCTGATTTTTGATCGCATTTGTTCTTGGGCCTCCTGTTGTTTCTTTAGCTGGGCAGATCGTTCTTCAATGTCCGAAAGTAGTTTGTTCTTTTCCTAAAAAAGTAATAGAAGGATCAATGATGGAAGGTATGTGAGGGATTGTAACAAAAACTAACGTTGTGAGACGTGGTAAAACTATTAACAAAATAATTATTAGTACCCTAAAAATTAATATTCAAGTTACTGCATAACTTTCACCAATTTTTTTTGAACACCGGTGATACTTAAAAAAGTTTCTATAAAAAATGTTTTTATACCCAGTGTTTATAATAATATTGCTGTTTTGCTTGTATATGTTATGTGTACGATATTTGTTGCGAAGATAAAAGTAGAGTTTATTAATTAGCCCAGCTAGCTACTAACCTCAGTTATTATATTGGAGTTGGCCATAATAGCTTCTCTTTCTGCGGCAAGCTTGGATTGTAGTTCTTCAAGATAGGCTTTTTCATCAGCAGGCTCTTCTACTATAATTTTATAATTAATTTTAGTATAAGTATTTGTAGTGGGAATCAGCTTAGAAACATTTAAATTATTATGGATTGCTAGCATGCTATAAATTCAGGAAATTTTACCCTAAAAATTATCAAAAATATATTTTCTTTCAAAAAATACTAAAACAATAATCATCCCCGTTAATTTTATTGTACAGTTTGCACAAATATTATGTGAACTGGATAATTTTTAGATGAAGGCGATGAAGGCGTCATAATAGGTAAAAAATGGCGTCATAATCCTCCAATAAAGCGGGTAAGGGGCATTTTCAGACCGTGCACAGGTCTGCTTATCAGCAAGGTTTTGCTGCCCAAATAGTATTGAAGCAATGTATAATTATTGTTAGTTTAAAAGTCTGACAAAAAACCAAAAACATTATAATAATTGACACAAAAAATCCGACATTTACCGGATCTAAAAAATCCGCACGGATCTACCCGATCGCCGAATCAAATATCCGGTCGATCTCCATATATTAATATTAAAATTTTTGATTATGTTTTAATTATTACGCTCTTGTTTGTTTAATCTAAAAAACAAAAACGTAAAAATCTGAATAGTACAAAAATTTAAAAGTGCTTAAAAAAGGGATTAATACAAAAAGAATGAATGCAATACAAAAACAAACTAAACTAACAATAATACACAAAAAATATTAAACATAAAAAAACCAGGTTTACCATCAGCATCGTCACAAAGACTTTCTCCGCTGGCTCCGATTTTGTTCTTTTTTCTTTTTCTCTTCTTTCCTCCTCCACCTTTTTGATCCAACTGCTGTCGCAGTCTACAATAAAAGAAATCACTAAGTATTACAAAATTCCAGAAATATTTATCACGAATTAGTTTATTATTTATCACTTTAGTTTATTATTTATAAATTCATCAAAACCAAATTTCAGTGTGTTGAAAAACTTTATAAAAAGTAAAAAAACTTTTTATGAAAAAACAACGCCTATTTATTATATAATATATAACAACGCCTCGATATTTCATTTAGTGTAAAATAAGTTTGGCAAAAAACTCTTCTACATCTATAATTTAAAATATTTATCAAAATACTTTTTTTAATTTTAAATTTGCATTTGTATTTTACCTCGCGATTTCGTCTTGGAATTCTCTTAAAAGAGCGTCTTTCGGATCTTCGTTGATTCTAGGTTTGTTCTTTATGTTTTTAGCACGATTGGCGTAACGAAGCGTACTAAGCGTTTCTTCAAAATTATAAGAGGCCGGTCCAATATTAGCTACCATTACTGTTTTCGCATTACCACCCAAAGAATCTGCAACGAAAAATAACATATTAAACAGAACACAGATTCATCGATATAAGAATAATCCAATCAATTTAAACAAGTAAGGAAAGTTGGCAAACATTGCCAATAGAGTGTGTTTTAATTTCATAAGGGTTTCAACTCCTATCTTTAATTAAATTAACTATGTTTGTAAATAATCTACGCAATATCAATTACTTATGAAAATTAAAGTAATGTGCATTCGCTTCACACTTTTGCCACTGGAGGCAGCCATTAAGTTTTGTGGATGAACTTTTTCGTCTATCCTTCCGAAAAAGCCGGAGGCTTATCAACCTTCTAAATGTATTTTTGTTTTAATTGGCAATAAATAATGCCTGAACTCACTTAGTTTTTCCCCGAAAACATACATAAGGATTAACCTTGCAACAGCCTTGTTAACTTTGAATCTCTGTACGGTACGTGGGAACTCTTCCCGTCCACCAAAGCTGAAATCACGTTTCCTAAGGCGGAAAGTGACAGATTGATTTTGGTCGCTTCTTTGAATCGTTCACCCTAAAAAATACAACTTCATATAAATTAGTATTCTATATCATTATTACCATGACCAATGCCCGTTTTTTTTCTTCGTTTATTGGGATTTCTTTCGAAAAATAATATGAGAAATTTTACAAAAAATCTTAAAATGTTTTTGGTGAAAGAGGTATTTTAAAATTATAATAGAAATGAGTTTTCTTAAGACTACCTACTCAAAAGATTAACCCTAACCCGACCCGTTCCCGTGGTTGCCTTTTCCCCGGTGAAAAGTGTTTTTGTAAATGTATTAATTCCCTTTATTTTCGCTGGTAATCAGAGTGCGTTCGCACGCACTTACACCCATACATGGGCACGGGGAGGGGGGGTTGGGGGGGTTAAGTTAACCCCCCCCCCCACAAATTCTGAGAAGGGGGTTTAAACTTTAACCCCCCCCCCACTCAGAAGTTGGAGGGAGAAAAGGTTACCCCCCCCAATTTTGGAAAAATGAAGAAAAAAATGTCTTTAAAATGACTTCTAACTGCCTCCAAACTTTAGTTTTGAGGTCAAAATAAATGTTTTAAGCAATAAAAAGCTCAAAAATGCTATAAAAAGGGCTTTTTGACCTAAAATTAGCGTTTTTTACCTATTTTTTCTTCAAAATCGAAAAACCATATGGGTAAAATGCACTCCAGAAAAAAAAACGATATGAGTATTTTGCGTTTCTCGGATTTTAACCCCCACACTCCGGACCAACTTGCCCATGTATGCTTACACCCCCAACGTCTCGGACCATTGCGAACCCACTCTGATTAGCAGCGAAAGCAACGGAAATTAATACATTTACAAAAACACTTTTCACTCTCGTAACTGGGGAAAAGGCAATCACGTGAACGGGTTAAGATGCAAAGAGAGGTGTGTAGTTTTTAGTTTCTTAACCGCAATTTGACAGAAATAACGTAATTGCGTCTATTGCTAGTACTATAGGTGGCAGGAGCAGAATTCCGGATTGGGGAGATGTAAACCAGTTTTTTTTTAAAGTGTTTCTCCCTAAATTGAGGAGAAAGAGCTGAAAACCCATTTTTTGTAATGCTCCACCCAAAACCTTTTTGAGGGGTGCTGTTCTGCTTACTAGTTTTTACAGATAGGCAGTTCCTTGGTTTTTGAAAAAGTGTATCAAAACCCTTTTGTAGCGTTTTTAATACTGAGACCTCCAGTAGAAATATAATTCCCCGTGCTGTTTTGGGGGTGGGGTATAACCATAGATAAACAAGGGGGGTAGGGTGGGTCCACCCCCTAGCCTCGAAATTTTGGCCCCCCCTAGAAAAAAATCCAGGGGGCCCCCTCCCCCCAAATTTTCGAATTTTTTACCCCTGAGCCCCCTCTAAATTTTGAAATCTGACCCCCTCCCCTCTTGAGAAAATTTTAAGTACTTTTTTATACCAAATTTCCTTCCAAAAACGTTAATTTTTAACACAAATTCATGTTTTTACACCCTTTTTATACCTAAATATCGCTTTCTATTCAATAAAATGTAGTATTATCCTATAAAAAGAACAATTATTAAAGTTATTATGGTTTAAAACTGTTTTGCTTTGGACACCGGACCCCACCTGACCCCCCTCTAGGTTTAAAAATCTTCCACCCCGGGTCGACCCCCCTAGAAAGCTAGGGGGGTTCGGTTCGACCCCACCTAGGACCCCCCTAGATTTTGAAATTTTATTTAGTTCATGTATGGGTATAACAATTTCAGATTTTTGCCAGGTGCCCCAAACTGCTAACTCACCCACTGGGTTCTGGATGAGTGCGGAGTTAGTCCACCCACCTATTGCTAGTATTCTACCGTGATAGTGAAATTTATCTTCAATTAATTTAAGATGTGGGATGGGGTTTTTTTGAGTTAGACGGTCATTTCACTCTTCACATACCGCAGCCCCTGTTTTTGATTGTCGTTCGCTGCCGGCCAAGTCGACTAAGTTGAGGCGCCCGACGCGGATGTGGGCTTTTCCGTCCGCCCCGGGGGCGCTGCACTCCACCGTGATCATGAATATGGCGTGGGAGCGACTGCTGTGTTCATTCATCTGTGTGGATCTAAATTAGAAAAAAACACAAGCGTTTACTTTAGTAGCGGCATAAAGAAACCGACGGATGAACGATCTGGAAATTACCACCCCGTTTTGCTAGTAGTTGCGCCCTCATCCCGCTGTTTTAATGTCCGTCCCTTTGCTCGAAAATGAAAAAAAAAAATACTAAAAAAAAACCAGACGTCATTTTTCCCCTATTTTCGTTTTTTTTTTCGAAAATGTTTGCAGTTTTTAGCCTATTTTAACGTCCCTCCCCCAACAAGAAAAATTTAAGAGGCTGCCCCCTAAATTTAACCTGTTAACTATGTAAAAACAACATTAAATTATATTTGATGTTCTAAACTATTGCAACGGTTTAACGCTTCTCCTCCAAGAGGTCACCCACCTAAATTTAAACCGTTATTTATGTAAAAATTAACATTAAAATTATATCGGGACTTACCCAACTGATCGGTTCTGGTTTCCAACGGTCATGACATGTTGGATTTCTTCCACGCTTTTAGTAACAAAGGATGAAAGGTCCTTCACATAAACGCCAATATCTGGACGTTCCTTAATTTCGAAACAATATAATACTTGTTTAGAAATTATTAAAGATCATCATTTCATAAAAAAATTTCAACTATATTTTAAATTAAACAGACGTTTGGCCATAGGCACATAAGCACATAGGCGTTTGGGGGGGACCAGAGGGGTCCACCCCGCCCTCTAGAGCCAAAATTTTGGACCACTCCCCTAGAAAATAATCAGGACCCCGCCCCCCCTCCTCCCTCCCAAAGCTCGAGAGCGGTCCGGCCTGACCCCCCCTAGCGAGGCTGACCCCCCTCCCGACCAATTTGGAGGTATATTTTTTATTTACTGTCAAAAACACGGTTTTTTAGTTAAAAACAGTGTTTAAATACACTTTTTAGGCCTAAGTAGGCTGTTTTAATGCATAAAATTCAATATTAGACCTAAAAACACTTAAATTATTGAGTTAAAAAAATTTTGCCAAAAAATTGGACCCTCCTGACCCCACCCTAAATTTGAAATCTCGCACCCCCCTAAAAAGCCAGGGGGTCCGGACCCCCCCCTAAAACACCCACGAATTTCGCCCTCCACCCAGGGGTGGACCACCCCCCCCCCCTAGCGGACCCGACCAAAAACACCTATGCCTGTGCACAGCTACCACCCAAACCAGGAGTAACCGAGAGAGGGGAGCATATTTTTAGTCGGGGAATGAGCAAAAAAAGAGGCGAAAAAAAACGAAAAAAGCAAAAAAAAAAACAAACGAAATTTAGCTAAAAACAGGTCCAAACTAAAACTGCAAAAATTTCGCGAAAAAAAGGTCAAAGATGGCACATATTTTTTAGTATTTTTCTTCTTTTTGAGCGGGTGAGGTGACAACAAAAATAAAACAGGAAGGCGGGGGCGGGCATTTCTGGATTGTGACACACAGGTCTGATTAAATGCAATATTCAATTAAATTATTTGTGATTGGAAATTTAATTTAGTTGTCTTTATTCTGACAAAATTTTTGATAAATTTTTAAAAATATATTTAAAAAAAAGTTCAATACTGTTTTGAAAACGACTATTTAATTAATGTTTGAATGATATTTGTCCACAATAATATATAATATATAAACGTCTAAAATATAAGACATAACACAACACAACATGCTCTAAAAAAGTCTGACTTTTAATTCCAATCGTTTTGTTTGATCTTTGTGTAAAAGGTCGCGGATTTCCTCTTGGTATATTTCCAAATAGCTGGCTCTTACAAGATACTGTTCGTTAGACGAACGAGCGATATGCTGGAATATGTGCTCGAACGAATTCGGAATCACCCCGCGTTTTAAAGGATCCGTTTTCACGCCTTAAAATATCGTTTTTAAAAATATTAAAACAGATAGCAACTGAAACATGGACAGAATAGTAGGAAGGAGCAATGCTGCTATACAGCTTTTTTGATACTGCAACAAAATAGATTATTCTGCTTTAAAATTTACATTTATCGAAAAACTAGAGTTGCCGGTGGGGGAAGGGGAAACCAATTCTTCGTTAAAAAACGCCTAAATGTGTTCTGAAATTTCTTTGGACACAAGCTTAATGATAGGTGGGCAGGAGAGGGGGGGGGGTGTTGGGGGTTTCGAGATTTTGAGGGGGGGGGGAGTTGGTATAACAAAAATATATAACATAATAATATTTGACTTCACATATTTTTAGACACATTGACTGCTCTTATTAGGGCGCGCCCTAATAAGAGCGCGCTTTTATTAGGGCACTCGGATGTGCTAATTAGGACTCTCTTTCTAAAAGAAGGCGCTTATTAGGGCGTCTAATAACTCTTATTAGGGCATGGATTTAAAAAAAAAGATTATTTATAAGTCTGTTTTATGCGGCTGTTATAGTAGCTGCGACAGTTCAGTGGTAGTGATTCGACCTACCACTGAGTAAAGATAGGTTCGAATCCCACGGACGGTAGGTTTTTTTTTCTTTACAGAAAATTGTCAATCTTATTTTTTTATTGTGTTTCGGAAATTATACATATCAAATTACAGACCTGTGCACTGCCCCCCCGGGTTTAAACGGGGGGGGGCAATTCCAAAACGGAGGGGGGCACAGGGGGGCAACTTTTTTTAAACGGGAGGGGGGCACAAAAACGGGGGCAAGCAGGGGGAAAAAGAAAAAAAGAGAAAAAAAGAAGGGAAAAGAGAAAAAAGTGACAAAAAAGCGAAAATAAGGTAAAAATAGGTCTGAAATGGCTTAAAATACATTGAAATAGGCCAAAAACTGCAAAAAAATGCGATGATGGCGTCATTATAGGTCAAAAATGGCGTCATAATTTTAGAGTACTTTTTGATTTTTTGAAGGGGGGGGGCAATAAAACGGGGGGGGCAAATCTTCCAATAAAACGGGGGGCATTTCCAGACTGTGCACAGGTCTGAACTTATACTTATTTCGTACACCATAACAATAGAAAACTAATCTAAAAAGTTTTTAAATGTTAATCTTGTTGAAATCATGAGCTAAATAATAATAAAAAATTTAAAACTGCTTCGTTTAGTGTTAGTTTTGTGAAAATGAATAAATACTTACGTTATACTTGCTTTTTAATGATAAGATGATTTACTTGTGTATTAAATAAAGTGCGAATTATAGTCTTTATTTTAAAGAAAAAATATAAAGGAGCACGGAACAGTTGTTTTTTTAAGAAAATTGATTATACTACCGGTACTAATTATTTAGGGTCATACCATAATTTTCAGCAAAATAAACTTTTCTACCTTTTCGTTTTAAACAAAAAATAAATTGGAATGCTAAACTACTTAATGGTGTACCCAATGCCAGTATAAATTCCAAAAAGCAATAACAAAAATTAACGACTATTTTTTGGTGGGCTACTTATATGTTAAATTAAAAGGAAAATAATAAAACAAATAATAAGATTGACAGTTTTTTGAAAAGAAAAAAAAAGTCTATCGTCCGCAGGATTCGAATCGAACCCGTTAAATACTTGCTCAGTGGTAGGCCGAATCACTACCACTTAGCGATTGCAGCTACGACAACAGTCGCATAAAATAGCCTTATAAATAATCTTTTTTTGAAAACTGATAAGTGCTCTAATAAAGACGCGCCCTAATTAGAGCGCGCTCTTATTAAGAGCCATTACACGCTCCAATAAGGGCCCCTCCTTTTAGAAACAAGGCACTAATTAGCTTAGCACATCCGAGTGCCCTAATAAAAGCGTGCTCTTATTAGGGCGCACTCTACTAAGAGAAGTCATTGTGCCTGAGAAATATATGAATTCACAAATTCTTTCTTTATTATGTTATATTTTTGGTTATACCCCCCTAAAATCTCGACACTGCTGACACCCCCTTTAAATTTTGGGGGTACCCTGGACACCCCTCCCCCTCCTAAAATTTGGGGGTCCCAGTACTTAAAACGCTAAAAATGAAGTATTTAAGCAAGGTATACCCAAAAAATTTTTTTGCAACACCACCCCCCCCCCCGAAATTTCGGGGGTCGGGTATACCACCCCTCCAAAATCCTATGCGTTAAATCTATCTGCTTTCTCTAAACACAACATGGTAGTTAGTTAGTTACCTGAAGTTCCTCTATTTAAAACAATATACTAAAGAATTAGGCCTTTTTATATTCTATAAATTAATTGTGAATAGACTAGATTTTTATTTGCAATGCATTTTATAGTTATAGAGATAGGACAGTGTCAATAGATAAGTACTTCAACTCCCCCCTCCTCTATTTCACAAAGAAGCAATCGGGGCGATTACTATCAAATAATTAATTATGAAAACTGATAAAAACATTACCTTCAAAACTTTTATCTTTATACTAACCACCTTAAAATTAAACTTTTTACCTTCGTAAAATAAACGTATACATATTCAGACCTGTGCACTGCCCCCGGGGGTTTTACTCGGGGGGAAGGAATTATAAAATGGAGAAAAAAAGGAGAAAAAAAAGAAGAAGAAAAAGGGACAAAAAGGCGAAATTTAAGTCAAAAATGGGTTAAAAGCATTGAAATAGGCTAAAAATTGGGGAAAAAATGGTGATGATGGCGTCATAATTTTTGAGTACTTTTTATTTTTGGGCGGGGGGGGCAATAAAACGGGGGGGGGGAATTTTCAGACCGTGCACAGGTCTGCATATTTACCCAAAAATAACGTACCATACCGGTATTTCTAAAAACCGCAAAATGTAATAGAATCAAAAATAAGCGTTTTCGGTTATTTTTTCTTCCAAATTGAAAAATAACGCGGCGAATATAAAAAACCGATTTTAGAAAAAAGCGATTCCCGGATTTTACAACGTCCACTAAAATCCACTTTGGATTTGTACCCCCGGTTTTCACTTGCCATATTTTACTACCTACCTTCCATGGTGTAAGTTTTTCCTGTTCCTGTTTGCCCATAAGCAAATATAGTTCCGTTAAACCCGTTTAATACATCTTCAACCAAAGGGCGAAATGTCTCGTCATACAAATCCACTTGTTGCGAACTAAAAAGTTTACGTAAAAAATTAGAAAAAATGTCCCCCTTTAGTCACAAGGTACAGCTACAAATTGAATAATTAAAAAATGTTTCTATTCAGATCAAAAATCAAGAAAATGAAGTCTAAATTATTATATAACTAAAATTGGCTTGATCTACCAAAACGGGCTAAATACTCAAAATTAGTTGTCAGTACAAATTATATTTTTCTGAAATAGTTTTTTAAATGTTTTGTTTAAAAAAAGATGTTTAAAAAATACTAAATAAAACTTACTTCCAATCATAAACTGAGTCAAAAGTAAAGGATTTGGCTGCTTCTCCTGCATTCTTGGGGTTTTTTAGTTCCACCACACCTCTATCAGGCCACATGTCCACCACACTTCAAAATATTACAAATGTTACAAATTTAAATATAAACTGGTGGGCTCTACAACATTCAGTAGGTGAGAGCAGCAAGTTGGGCACAAAAAGGGGGAGAACAAGGGGTTGGGTCTCCCACAAAAAAATCTACAGGACTATTTCAAAAAAAAATAATCAATTTTCTATTTTTTAAAAGCTTTAAAAATAAGATTGAAAACTTTTTTTATGTATTATAATTTTTGAAAATATCTAGTCCAGATTACACAAGAAGTTCAGGTAAGAAAGATCAAGGGTCGATTCAGCCAAAGGAACTTGGAGTTTAAGTTTGGAACCGAAAATAAAAGTCGCCAAAACCTATGGTTTGGTGTAAACCTGAGCCCAAACCTATTTTAATTAAGTCCCCAAATTTTTGATGGCTCTCAGTTCCTAATTTCGAACAGTTTTGAGTTTCCCAGGAAGACACCAAAAAGACCCTTAGTCACCGTGTTATTTTTTTATTAAAATTTTACATGGATAAAATGCACTCTAGAAAAAAACAATGTAGAAGAATGCGGGTTTTTTAATTTTAACCCCTAGTCCAGTGACCCCACCATAGGTGAGCATAAAGAGCGGATTGAGTAGGGTAAACCTCATAGCCTCGAAATTTCGGACCCCCCCCCCTTCTAGAAAAAAATCTAGGGGTCCCCCCTTCCCCAATTTACTTCTACTTCCACTCCACTTTCAAATTTGTGTTACTTTGCTTTGTAATCTTAATACCACCACGCTAGACCCCCATTTAAACTGTTATATAGTGGTATTAAAAATTAAAGGTTAGGAGAAGTAATTTTAAAAACATTTTCTCGCACTTTGCATTGCTCAGCTGTAATCAATGTACTCATTTTAATGTTTTTAGGTTCTTACTTTTAGGTTTTTAATGTTTTTGAAATCGATAATTTTAAGGTATCAAATTGTTTGTAAAAAATTTTTTCTTTGTTTTATGGACTTATTTTTATTAAATAATAAGAAAATAATGAAGTATGTGACATAAACAAGGCAATAAACACTCCGCGCGAAGCGCGGAATATTTTTTTAGCCTTTTTATAACGTTTAAAATTTGGACCCCCCTGGACCCCCCCTTTCGGAAATTTTGTTCAGGGTTGGAGGACCCCCCTTTCCAAAATCCTGGCGACGCCCATGGCCCGGACAACCCCCCCTAAAATTTGGGGGTCCTAGTACTAAAAACGCTAAAAATGGGGTATTTGGCGTATACCCCAAAAAAAATTTTCGGGACACCCCCCCAAATTTGGGGGGTCGGGTATACTTCCCCCCAAAATCCGAGAGGCTGCCCACCTATGCCCCCACCCAATTTTTGTAAAATAGTGTGTGGCTTATACTCTAATATTACCTTATATTTTTTTGAAAACTAAGACAGATTTTTTTAATATTATACAATACAACACTAAATTACCGTTCATGTCCATTCTCGATTTCTTTTTCGCTGAGCGGACGACATCTCACGCACACTTTGACACTTTCTGAACTCTTTGATGAATTTTTAAGCGGTGAAGGCATAACGGAGTAATATAATCTTCCTTTTCATCTCTACACTAAATTTTATATTTTTGATTAAGCAGTTTACACAAAAATCGTTCGTGCTCTCAAAACCTTAATCCGTATAACCGCCAGACCTGTGCACTTCCCCCCTCCCCCTTCGGGTTTTATTTGGGGAGAAGGGCAATTCTAAAACTTTTTTTTGCTTTTTGGGCCAAGTTTTTTGAAACCTGGGGGGGGCAATAAAACGGGGGCAAGCAGGGAGGAAAGAAAAAAAAGAGAAAAACAAATAGAAAAACAAACAAAAAATGTAAAACATTATTACAATACAAAGATTTTGCCAAAAAACACTTAAAAAAGTTTAGAATTTTAATATAGCTGTTTTTGAGCCGTATTCATAAAAACGTCCAAAAGAGGTGAAAACCAAACTCACTACGCCAATTCTCACAACTGTACAATCTCACAACTGTACAATCACACAACTTTTGTCTAATTTCACAACTCAAGGGTGTAATCTCAAAAGCAAATGGTGTAATCTCACAACTAAAATAATGCGTTTGCAATAATTAACTTTTGTTTTGTTTTGTTTTTGAGGTTTTGCTTAGGCTTAGGAAATAGCGAAGGTTTTGGTCCGTTGGGCTTAACATTTAGTTATTTTATTATTTTTACACTAAAATATTTAATTCGAAACTGTTTTCCAGTAATATAATTTTAAATTTGATTTGAAACGCATTTTTAAGAAAGGATGTGAGTTTACACTCAGCGGTTGTGAGCATACATGAGCATAGAGATGGGGGGTAGGGTCAGGGTGAGGTCCACCATCCCCCCTTGAGCCTCAAAATTTCGGAGCACCTCTCCCCCCTCCTAGAAAAAATCTTAGCGCCCCTCCCCCAAAATTTTTTTTTTATTTCAACACTCTACCCCCTCTGGAATTCTCAATCCACCCCGTCTCCTCCCTTTTCCAAGCCAAATTTTGGGTATAAATCAAGGTCAAAAGTTACTGTCACAAACGCGTTTTTCAGTAAAAAAACAGTACTTTTGTACTCTTTTTATATATACAAAAAAAGCTTATTTTGCATTTTGGTGTACAAAATTCTATATTAGCGCTAAAAAAGTTAAATCTATGATTTAAACTATTTGGAAACCGGACCCATCCTGAACCCCCTCTAGATTTTAAACTGGTCTAGCCCGGGTTGATCCCCCTCTAAAAAACTAGATGGAGAAGTGCCGACCCTCCCCCTGGACCCAGCCTCCTAGCTTCAAAGAGCCATTTACCTAGGGTAGTAACCCCCCCTAGCTTACCGTCCATGCTCATGTATGGTTGTGGCGGGATTACACCACGTGGTTGTGAGATTACAGGTTGTGAGAAATCATCCTTTTGGTTATGAGATTGGTCGTCACCTCAGCTAGAATTTAAAAGCGGGGTTATCCAACTCGGTGTTAGTTAACCTTGGCTTAACCCGGTGTCCGGAAGTTCGTCTTTCGAAAGCTCGTTTTTTAAACATCTTGTCTTTGGAAAACTCTTTTGAATGCAATTTCCTAAACGTATTTCAACCAGGCGAGTTTCCGCCCAAACCATATAGTTTTGCTTGATTTTTAGATTTTTCTTAGGCTTAGGTTCTCAGTTTTTCTAAACAAATCATTGAAAAAGAATTTATCATGATAAAATTTAGATTGATTTTTAGGTTTTGCTTAGGCTTAGGAAAAAAGGCGCAAAGAAGTTGGCATGTTTTTCTGACATGTTTTTGCAGGTTTTCAGTGTGTTTTCAAAATTTCCACACGTTTATGGGTTAACACTTGCATTTTTATTAAATAAAACACAGAAATGCAAATATATCAGCCTATTTACAAATAAAACAAAATTTTTAAAGTTTATTTTGATTTTAATTGTGTTATTTTACAGCTTGTTTCTGGCATGTTTTTGCAGGTTTTTGCATAATTTTTGCATGTTATAAAAGTTTTGCAATAAAACAATTAAATTTTAGTCACATAAAAAACACAAAAGCAAATATAATAACCTATTTACACACAAAATAGTTTAATTTTTAGTTCAATTCGATTTTTATTATTTCACTGCTTAATTTTAGCACGTTTTTGCATGTTTTCAAAGTTTTAGAATTTTTTAAAATATTTGTATAAAAATACAATAAAACAATAAAAACAAAAACATAAATATTCAAACCTGTGCACGGTCTATAAATGCCCCCTGTTTTATTGGAAGATTTGCCCCTCCCCGTTTTATTGCCCCCCCCCCCGCCAAAAAATGAAAAAGTGCCCTAAAATTATGACGCCATTTTTGACCTATGATGACGCCATCATTGCAATTTTTTGCAGTTTTTAGCCTATTTCAATGTATTTTGAGCCATTTCAGAACTATTTTTACCTTATTTTTGCTTTTAATGTCCATTTTTTTTCTTTTCCCTTCTTTTTTTCTCCTTTTTTTTTCTTTTCCCCCTGCTTGCCCCCCTGTTTTATTGACCCCCCTGTTTCAAAAAAGTTGCCCCCCGTGCCCCCCCCCTCGTTTTGGAAATGCCCCCCCCCCCCAGGGACGTAGCCAGAGTTTCATTTTGGGGGGGCGGATTTTAGTACAAAAAAAAATTTCGGGGGGGGGGGGGGGGGCTCCGCCCCCCCCCCCCCCCCCCCCGAAATTTTGGGGGGGGCGGAGCCCCCCTTAATTTTTGAAAACGTTAAAAAAGCAGGGATAAACGTAGATAAAGCTGTATAATACACTGTTTTTGGCCTAATAACCTATTATCTAATGTTTTTAGCGGTAAAAACATGTTTTCTTAGTTAAAAATTACATAAGCACACATTGACAGAGCCTGGATTTTACAAAAAAGGAATTTAGAAACGTTAGTTTCAGACCCCTTGGCTAAACCCACATTGTAAACCAAAGCACATGAGCAGCATCTCGGCTCCATGTTTTCTAGGGTACCTACCTATATGAAAAAAATCCGAGCCAATGCTATAGGCGGCAGGAAAATTTAGGAGGGGGGGAGGTACATAAATCAACCAATATGATTGTTTGTTTTGCTTTCTGTGTAGTACTTATTACTTATAAAAATTATTGTACTAACTTTAAAATAACATTAGCATCAGGCAACATAAATAACGAGATATATATGTATGTATACTATAGAAAGTGACCGCTGAGCGAAGCGAAGCGGAACAAATTTTTGGTTTTTGGGGGTCCATTGGGGTACTAAAATTATTTTAAAGTTTGGCGCCGAGCGATTAGCGAGGCGCTAGAAAATTTTGAATTTTTAGCATATGAAAACCCCCAAATTTTACTATCTGGCGACCATTTCGGGGGGGCGGCGGCCGCCCCCCCGCCCAACCACTATCCTTATTTTTCCTCCTGTCCGACCGTTTCGGGGGGGGGGCGGCCGCCCCCCCCGCCCCCCCCTGGCTACGTCCCTGCCCCCCCCCCCCCAATTAAACCCGGGGGGCAGTGCACAGGTCTGAATATTGCATATATTTTTGCAGAAAACATATTATATAAATAATCTTATTGTTTAGTTTAATTTACTAGTATTTAGTTCAATATACAATAATCATTTATAGCATGCTTTCAGCATGTCTTAAGGCTGGTTCATAATCATAGGTGAGAAAGGGGGCCGGGGGGGGGCCTCCACCCCCCCCCTGGCCTCGAAATTTTGGGGGCCCCCCCCCTAGACGAAAATCTAGGGGCCCCCCCCCCCTCCCCCAACTTCCCACTTTTTTACCCCTTACCCGCCTCTATATTTTGAAATCTGACCCTCCCCCCCCCCTTGGGAAAATTTTAGGTACCTTTTTTATACTAAATTTTCTTCCAAAAACGTGAATTTTCATCACATATTTATGCTTTTACACCCTTTTTATACATGAATATGGCTTTTTATTCAATAAAATGTAGAATTATCCTATGTAGAGTTATTATAGTTTAAAACTGTTTTGCTTTGGACACCGGACCCCACCTGACCCCCCTCTAGATTTCAAAATTTCGCACCCCGGTGAGCCCCTTAAAACGCTAGGGGGGGGGTCCGGACCCCCCTGGGACCCCCCTCCTAGAATTCAAAATTCGATTTACCCCGGGTAACCACCCCCCCCTAGCTTCCCCGACCGTGCTCACCTATGTTCATAATTATGTAAAAACGTCCTTTGGGCAAATTCCAAAGGACGTTTTTACATACGTTTATACGCTGTGTTTAAAGGTTTTTACATAAGTATGAACCAGCCTTTATTTACCCACCCACTTACGTTAAAGTTTTTACCCACTATGTTAAAGCTGGTTTTTACCCACTACGTTAAAGGTTTTCCACTTACGTTAACCATCCACTGCAACATGCCAAGAGAAACAAAGGATGATCAAATTGCCAGACTAGAAGCTGAGAATACGGACCTCCAGCAAAAGTTGATGGATTTGGAAAAAAGGTTTG
>JASAMX010026686.1:0-53265 GCA_030248175.1 Microlaimidae sp. YZB2_3
CCTTTCCCTTATATTAGATGTATTTTGTCTAGCGCTACTCGTTCGGTTAGTGTCTGTATATTTTAGCTTAACACTGAGATTAACAAAGATCATGTGATACACTTAAGCTTAAATAGCCCACAATATAATTAATTCCATATTGATTTCCAATTACGTTTCTGCAAATAGCTATGCGAACAGACTGGGACAAGGGAAAACGTTTTTGCTCTCCCTCTACCTTCCTATCAAGCGCCATTTCTTTGTAATTAAAAAAAACGGAGACAATACGTATTAATATTTTTTATATTCAAAAAATTAATAAGGCACTAAATATAGCAATCAAATTCTAAATCAAAAAATAATTATGCAATTTCGGTTTAAAATAGATTTTTAACTTTTCTTAAATTTAAGTTTTTGTAAATTTAGTTGGTTTTAATATGCAATACTGTTCGTATTAAATACTCAAAATAAATTATAAGATACAATTTGTTCAAAAAAAACCCCAGTTATTTATAAAATGTAAAAAAAAATAATTCGCCGCTCACAAGTTTTTCCGATATCCCAGCAAAAACTTAAATTTTTAAAATAAGAAATATTTTTAACCTTAAAAAGAATGATTAAAGTGCTTGGTTAAATTCAATCTAATTTTTTACGTTCTTTATGCTAAAAAATTCTGCTAGCATTTTTTGCTTGCAATTTTGTTGTAATCAAGTAAAAAGCTGTTGGGAGTTGAGGACTTTCGTTGTACAAAACGAGTATATATTTGAAACAATATTTGACAGTTTTTATTACTTTAAATAAAAACTGGCATTTTCTTAAAAGTCAACAGTTTTGTTCCAGAGATTATGATTGAAATTTTTTTTCAGTGATTTTTCTATGAAAACATTAATATTTTTGGTTGGGATTTAATTTTAATTTTAATACATTATAATTGTGATATAAATTTAAACAATGAAATGAATATTTTAGTTTAAATGTCAAATCAAATTTTATAAATTTTATAATGAGGACAATTTTTTTTGGTTTTTGTTTAGATATTCATCAGTTATACATTATAGGTAAAATACTCGTAGCTGCGACAGTCGCCTTTTTGTATGCTCCAATAATCGTTCAGAATAGTTTTTCGTTTTCTAAATCAACAAATCAGCGTAATGGTAGCAGAAATAATGTATGGGCGCGCTTCCAATTTTACTTGAGCTAGTAAAATCCGAAATGAGTTCGCAATTTTACGAGTACATATGCAATTTTACAGTACGTATGCTCTTTTTTGCATGTGAGGACCACTGGCAAGAAATAAGTTGAAATGAATCATTTTACACTGCACCGTTTAAAAAACGGCAAAGTATTCATTAAAAACAGGTAAAATGATGTGTTTTTTTCATAAAACGAAAATTAAACCAAGCCTTCTCAGCTACGAGTATTTTACCTATAATAATAGTGCCCTTTTGCATTTGATTCTGTTGGAATTGTTTACTGAGCCTTATGTTTTTGAAATATATTATACTTCATAGTGGTAGATAAATGAAAAAAAAAACAAAAAGTTATAACGTTTTCCTATATTATGTCTTATGTTCGTGACATTAAAAAGTAAAAGCTAAGCTAATATTGAGTTTGATTTGAGTGGATATCCCAATTTCCCCTTATAAAACTAACATTACAATTTTAAACACATGATATAGCTACAAAGTTTTTTGTCACAAAAAGCAAAAGTTTGTCTGTGATGGTATTTGAACTTAGGTGTTTAGTTTTGTGTTCATTTTATTTTAAAAAAATTATTTTTATCCATACTGAAACAAATTTTAAAACTAATTTTCAGAACATAAGAATATCACATCAGTTAGAAAAAATATTTTTTTTTAATTTAAAAGTCTTTATTCGTTATGGTTGAATTATATCTGGCTGACCTCTTAATTGTATGGGTGACACGGATGCTAAATCGAAAAGTCTGGTGTCCCTGATAAAACTCCTCTCTAGATTTATCCACATTTGCTCATCTTTAAGGAATAAAATTTACTATTCAAATAAAAACGTACACTAAGATTACAGTTAAAAACATAAAAATGATTTCAAAAAAAATAAACAAAGTCCATTTTAATTTTCCAATAGTCTGTAATGTAAGGTATTAATTATCATAGATGTTTTATAAAACATTTAAAAATTTTTCGTCTAGATCTTACTTTTAAGTAAAATGAAAGGTGTATAATCCACCTTTGGTGAAATAAGATCTAAATAGAGCATTAGATAGCCTATTTACAAGAATCTTTGTATTCTACAGTCGCTACTAATAAATTTCCTTGGCATTTTTTTCAGTAAAAAGTTTTTTTGATTTTGATTTTTTTTTAAGCTGTGGGTCAAAAAAAAATTAGAAAAAAAGTATTGGTTATTTTCTGATGGATTTTTTAAATATGTAGCCATCACTGTGTATTTTATTGCATTGCTTAGTAATTTCTATAAAGTTTTTAATGTTCGAAATGTAAGACGTACAAATTTTTATTTACATATTTAGCTAGCAATAATTCGTCTTGAAAAATATAATATTGTTAGAAGTGTATAATTAAACTGTTATAATAAGTTGATGTGCAATTTTAATTTGATATGTAATTTTACTCGTTCAAATAAAGTTATTAATAAACTTCAATGCATTTTGGGTGTTCTGTACAGTTTACTTCGCATTTATAGCCCAGGCTTGGTGTTTCTACCATATTTTATTGTGTTGCACCATAGTAGTTTATTATAGGACGTAATAAAAGACTATATAACACAAAAAAGTTTCCGACTATTCTCTAAATTTTCAAATAAATTTTGCACAGCGCAGACTTTTTTACATTTTTTTTTTGTCAAAAATCCGCTATTCTTTGTTAGTTTTTCTGCGCAGCTATTTTTACCTAGTTTTTTTTTATGCCAAATCGACGCCACTGGCGCCTAGAATTTCCCGCTGGTGCCTAAAATTTTGGGTCTTGACCATGGATGAGAAGGGGGGCAGGATGGGGTCCACCCCCCCTAGCCTAGAAATTTTGGTACCCCCCCTAGACGAAAATCTAGGGGCCCCCCCTCCCCCCAAATTTTCGAGTTTTTTTATCGCTGACCCCCCTCTAGAATTTGAAATCTGACCCCCCCTCCCCCCTCGGGAAGTATTTAGGTACTTTTTTTATACTAAATTTTCTTACAAAAACGTGAATTTTCATCACATATTCATGCTTTTACACCCTTTTTATACCAGAATATCGCTTTTATTCAATAAAATGTAGTATTACATCCTATAAAAAGAACAATTATTAAAGTTATTATGGTTTAAAACTGTTTTGCTTTGGACACCGGACCCCACCTGACCCCCCTCTAGATTTTCAAATTTCGCACCCCGGGTCGACCCCCCTAAAAAGCTAGGGGGGGGTCCGTACCCCCCTGGGACCCCTCTCCTAGAATTCAAAATTCGATTTACCCCGGGTAACCACCCCCCCTAGCTTCCCCGACCGTTCTCATCTATGGTCTAGGCGCCAGCCTGGCGCCTAGATTTTTGGCCATAAACGTATTTTTTAACCGTTTTTTTTAGTCAACCAGACAAAAAAGAACACAAAATTTTTAAGGTTTCAAAAGACTAATTTTCAAAAATTTTCTTCCGCTTCGCTTCGCTCAGCGCGTATTGTTTTAGTTTATCTCAATTTAATCTTTTTTTATGATATATATACAATATATATGTAAAGATTTAGGTAAAGCTTTGTGGAGCTACGGAGCAATCCACGTCCACGAGCAATTCACGGCTCACCTATGGTTGTACTAATTGTGTAAATAATAAAAAAAGCTATGCTAGAGATTGTTTAGTAAAAAATTTTTTGTAAACTAAAATTTTTCAAAACTTATTAAAGGCAATTAAAAAAAACTGTAAAAATGCAAATAAAATAATTCAAACATTTAAGCCTAAATAAGCTTGAAATCAAATATTTTAGGAAAGGAACTCCAAAGCTCCCTCCGCCATAAGTGACCGGGGCTCCGGAGCATGATGTGGGAGGGTAGGAACATCACTAGTCTTTATGTTTTCTTGTTAAATTATATAATTTTTGAACAAAATTTTACGCATTTTAAGTTTGGTATTGAGATGAGCAAAATGAGTCGTTTTTAAAATTAATTGTACTACTATACAACACAAAACGTTTGACTACAAAAGCCATCTAAAAATATGCATATAATGAAAAAAAACTAATAATATGTGGCCTTTTTGTGAAAATAGAAAAAAATTTATGTTATTGGCGCCTAGATTTTTGGGCTGGCGCCTAAAATTTGGAGGCTAGGCGCTGGCGAAAAAAAACCCAGATTTTTACACTAAGTTTTCTTGCATGAAGACTGCGACTTATTTTGCACTTATTACCGCTTTATTCGTTTTGCAATTATTTTCGCACGTGGCGACTGGCTGCGCACAAAAAATTTTAAGCAAAAATTTCGGGTTTAAATCAGTTAAAGTCCGTTTAAAAATAATTGAGACTGGCGAAAAAAACTTGAACTTTAAAATGTTATATCTTACAAATGTTTGGGTTGTTTACAAATGTTTACAAACTTTTGGGTATCAGTTAAAACTTTAAAAAATGTATTTCGTCAATGTGGCTTGCACTACCGTCGATGCGGCAAAAAAACCTAGGCCTCAAAAAAAAGCAAAACTTTATCAGTTTAGGCCGGTTCACACCGGACTGGCAGCTGATAGGTGACGCACAGCTCACCCGTTATACCGCAGAAACAATGACTGTGGAATGATGTAAACGCGCGCGTTCACTATCCACTGCCTGAGTATTTCCTGAAAATTTGAGCACTATTGTAGACGATTTGAATGCAGCCGGTTTCGTGTTTTGTTGTTTTTTTTGCTAAAATATTGTTCGCAAATTCCGTTTTCACTTCAAACTTGATGCACTTGTCACCACACCAACGAAAGTAACCACTAGGAAGCGAAATACTAAATAAAAATTGGTCAAAAATTCACGTTTTTGTAAGAAAATTTGATGTAGAAAGAAGTATGCTAAATACTTCCCCGAGGGGGGAGGGGGGGTCAGATTTTCAAATTCTATAGGGGGGTGACGGATAAAGAACTCGAAAGTTTGGGGGGAGGGGGGGCCCCTAGATTTTCGTCGATGGGCGGTGACCAAAATTTCTAGGCTAGGGGGGGTGGACCCCATCACCTGCTCCTTCTAATCCATGGTAAAGACCGAAAATTTTAGGCACCAGCGGGGAACTGTAGGCGCCAGTGGCGTTGATTTGGCATAAAAAAAAAATTAGGTAAAAATAGCTGCGCAGAAAAACTAACAAAGAATAGCGGATTTTTGACAAAAAAAAAATGTAAAAAAGTCTGCGCTGTGCAAAATTTATTTTTGAAAATTTAGAGAATAGTCGGAAACTTTTTTGTGTTTATAGTCTTTTATTACGTCCTATAATATAAACTACTATGGTGCAACACAATAAAATATGGTAGAAACACCAAGCCTGGGCTATAAATGCGAAGTAAACTGTACAGAACACCCAAAATGCATTGAAGTTTATTAATAACTTTCTTGAACGAGTAAAATTACATATCAAATTAAAATTGCACATCAACTTATTATAACAGTTTAATTATACACTTCTAACAATATTATATTTTTCAAGACGAATTATTGCTAGCTAAATATGTAAATAAAAATTTGTACGTCTTACATTTCGAACATTAAAAACTTTATAGAAATTACTAAGCAATGCAATAAAATACACAGTGATGGCTACATATTTAAAAAATCCATCAGAAAATAACCAATACTTTTTTTCTAATTTTTTTTGACCCACAGCTTAAAAAAAATCAAAATCAAAAAAACTTTTTACTGAAAAAAATGCCAAGGAAACTTATTATAGCCAACTCTGTAAAATACAAAGATTCTTGTAAATAGGCTATCTAATGCTCTATTTAGATCTTATTTCACCAAAGGTGGATTATACACCTTTCATTTTACTTAAAAGTAAGATCTAGAGAAAAAATTTTTAAATGTTTTATAAAACATCTATGATAATTAATACCTTACATTACAGACTATTGGAAAATTAAAATGGACTGTGTTTATTTTTTTTGAAATCATTTTTATGTTTTTAACTGTAATCTTAGTGTACGTTTTTATTTGAATAGTAAATTTTATTCCTTAAAGATGAGCAAATGTGGATATATCTAGAGAGGAGTTTTATCAGGGACACCAGACTTTTCGATTTAGCATCCGTGTCACCCATACAATTAAGAGGTCAGCCAGATATAATTCAACCATAACGAATAAAGACTTTTAAATTAAAAAAAAATAATATTTTTTCTAAGTGATGTGATATTCTTATGTTCTGAAAATTAGTTTTAAAATTTGTTTCAGTATGGATAAAAATAATTTTTTTAAAATAAAATGAACACAAAACTAAACACCTAAGTTCAAATACCATCACAGACAAACTTTTGCTTTTTGTGACAAAAAACTTTGTAGCTATATCATGTGTTTAAAATTGTAATGTTAGTTTTATAAGGGGAAATTGGGATATCCACTCAAATCAAACTCAATATTAGCTTAGCTTTTACTTTTTAATGTCACGAACATAAGACATAATATAGGAAAACGTTATAACTTTTTGTTTTTTTTTTCATTTATCTACCACTATGAAGTATAATATATTTCAAAAACATAAGGCTCAGTAAACAATTCCAACAGAATCAAATGCAAAAGGGCACTATTATTATAGGTAAAATACTCGTAGCTGAGAAGGCTTGGTTTAATTTTCGTTTTATGAAAAAAACACATCATTTTACCTGTTTTTAATGAATACTTTGCCGTTTTTTAAACGGTGCAGTGTAAAATGATTCATTTCAACTTATTTCCGGCCAGTGGTCCTCACACGCAAAAAAGAGCATACGTACTGTAAAATTGCATACGTACTCGCAAAATTGCGAACTCATTTCGGATTTTACTAGCTCAAGTAAAATTGGAAGCGCGCCCATACATTATTTCTGCTACCATTACGCTGATTTGTTGATTTAGAAAACGAAAAACTATTCTGAACGATTATTGGAGCATACAAAAAGGCGACTGTCGCAGCTAGGAGGATTTTACCTATAATGTATAACTGATGAATATCTAAACAAAAACCAAAAAAAATTGTCCTCATTATAAAATTGATTTGACATTTAAACTAAAATATTCATTTCATTGTTTAAATTTATATCACAATTATAATGTATTAAAATTAAATCCCAACCAAAAATATTAATGTTTTCACAGAAAAATCACTGAAGAAAAAATTTCAATCATAATCTCTGGAACAAAACTGTTGACTTTTACGAAATGCCAGTTTCTATTTACGCAATAAAAACTGTCAAATATTGTTTCAAAATACACCCGTTTTGTACAAACTAAAGTCCACAACTCCCAACACCTTTTTTACTAGAATACAACAAAATCGCAAGCAAAAAATGCTTAGCAGAATTTTTTTAGCATAAGTAACTAAAAAATGACACTGAATTCTAACCAAGCACTTTAATCATTCTTTTTAAGGTTAAAAATACTACTTATTTAAAAATTTAAGTTTTTGCTGGCATATCGGAAAAACTTGTGAGCGGCGAATTATTTTTTTTTACATTTTTAAATACAATACCACAAAAACAACAGAAAGTAAAAAATATCTTTAAAAGCGAACATATACAATGGTAAAACGCACCGTGCACAAGAGATATTAAGCTGACAAAAATAAAGACTTTACACATGTAATTTAAAATTTAAACTAAAACACTAATAAATAAGTACAACATTATATACAAATTGCCTTTATTATGGTGATAAAAGTAAGAATACAAGTTTAAAGAATAAAATTATACAAGTACACTAAGCAAGAATTCAAAGTTGAAACTGACAAAAAAAATTTTAATTCACTACGTTTAAATTGAGAATTTAAACCCTTGAATGCAGCTAAGAATATATAACACAAAAAAGTCCGACCATACAACAAAATTTTGATCACAAGTTTGCTAGAAAAGTCGCAAATGCTTAACTTTTCTTTTTTTGCTGTGCAAAAATAATCGGAGCCGAAAAAGCAGTAGTGTGGGCAAGGAATTTTTATCGCAAGAAAACTGACATTACATTAAAACTACCTGCGCGGAAAACCAGAAAAAAACGGCTGGTTTTTGCCAGAAAAATCGTACAAAATTAAGCATGTGCGACTTTTCTAAAAAATCTTTGATCTAAAGTTTACTATGCAGTATGTCATTTTCTTGGGTTATATATTCTTACTACAGCAAAGTACATATTTATCTTGTTTTTATCGCATAAATCATACATTATGCAAAAAACAGATTTTTTAAGTTCTTATAAACGTATCATAAATTTAAGTATTTTACATATAAAAAATTTCTAAGTGGATTAGTTGACTTTTTTGTTAAAAAAGCGGGAGTTTTATTAAATTCGTATGTATTAATAGTGGATTTTTGTCAAAATTTTGTTTAAAAAATCCCAAATGCTTTTAACCTTTCTTCACTCTTCCTCCTAAATGGCCGAAGATCCGAAGCACGATATTTGAAGGTAGAACATGCATCCATTGTTATTTTTCAATTCGAAACCAGTATTTAAATCAAAAACGGCTTACTGATGATGACTATTTTAGGCTTTCCAAACTTATAAGGTATTTTTACTAATTTCCGTTTTCGCGGGTCATACTAGCCCATTTATTTTGTATTTTGTCAAAAAATTAAGCTTTTAGCTAGCAACCTACAATTCATTTCAGTAAAAAAAATATAAACATTTGTTTATGAAGATATCATTATTGTAAGATAATCATTATCTTACAATTAATTGTCCTGATTTATTTAGGATACCCTTTCTTCAAACAGCAAGGTGGAAGGTAACTGGTATTTCGAAAAAAGGAGGATTGCGTTGCACGTACACTCTATAGAAAGCTACAAATACCGTCAGAAAACAGAATAAAACAAATAAAATGTTTCGAGTTTCGCGCAAAGACTTGATTTTAGCAGAGCACCCAAAAATGTGGGCTTAAAAATTATAAACATAAAAATCTTGTTGATGCGCAACAAATATACAAAATAGTCATGAGTAACATTGTTAAAAAACTGACAATAAGATAGATCAAGCGTAAACGGATCGAAGCGCCAGAAATTTTTTGAAAAATTCCTCAAGTTTGGAAACTTCGAAATATTTACCTTCACAGGTTCAAAAAAAAAGGACAGAGCGGGGTTCCCACTTCAACAAAAATCCCTCCAGGCATTTATTGTGTTTTTAATAGTTACTAAAATACAATATAGTTAACTTATTATACGCAATAAAAACAAATTATAAACACAGTAAATAAATAAAATGCCTTTTTTTGGATTTTTTTTAAAATATAAAGATCTTACAAAGGCTAAAGCGGAAGGAATCATAATCAAGCAACCAGCACTTAGCAAAATGTACAAGAGCCCGCTCTATTACCTGTATAACATTTATAATTACAAAACACGAGATAAATGTAAAACATGAGTCTTTATGAATTCAAATAAATTAAAATAATTGTCAAAATATCAGTAATGCAAATAATTATATACGCGAACTTTGTACTGTATTATTTTAGCTTAACACTGAGATTAACAAAGATCATGTGATACACTTAAGCTTAAATCGCACAATATAATTAATTCCATATTGATTTCCAATTACGTTTCTGCAAATAGCTATGCGAACAGACTGGGACAAGGGAAAACGTTTTTGCTCTCCCTCTACCTTCCTATCAAGCGCCATTTCTTTGTAATTAAAAAAAACAGACGATGCGTTGTCAGTGTTTTCTGTCAAAAAATTAATAAGGCACTAAATATAGCAATCAATTTATAAATCAAAAAATAATTATGCAATTTCGGTTTAAAATAGATTTTTAACTTTTCTTAAATTTAAGTTTTTGTAAATTTAGTTGGTTTTAATATGCAATACTGTTCGTATTAAATACTCAAAATAAATTATAAGATACAATTTGTTCAAAAAAAACCCCAGTTATTTATAAAATTAATAATTATACAAGAATGATGTCAAACATCATAATACCCATGTCAACTGAACTCTATGTTAACGGAATCCAGCATACAAAAATATCCTTTAATCAATCTCAATAACAATTACCAAGGCCTAATGTAGTACAATAAAATTTCGGTCGGTGCTATATATATGCGTTTAGTTTCCACGGCACATATTTTCTGCATAAGTATTAACAATAAAACAACGAACGTAAATAAAAAGCTTACATATGCATGCGCACTTAACCTTCTATCGAATTTTTTCGGCTTCTTTTTTCACGAAAACTAAGGTAATGAATGACCATACCAGACTATGTCGGTTATGAGGAGGGTAAAAATGACTTGCCACCCCGCAGTGGCGAAAATTTTAGGAAAAATTGATAAACAATCGTTTCAAATACATAAGTTTTATATATTTAAAATTTATTTTGACTGTTGAAGCGGTAAAAAAAGGCTTCAAAACAACAATATAAGCAAAAATACCTTATTTGGATTTTCCAACTATGCCTAAAAAGCGGTTTGACAAAAAAGGAAGGAATTGTTTACCGTCTTCAATTTTGAGAATTTTCGCATAGACATTTCAGAAAAAAAACTAAGCAGCCGCGGCTAATTTTTTTTTAATTTCGAGATCCTATTTTACTGTAACAAAGACAAATTTTCCGTATACATAAATACTGTGTTTTGAAAAAATTAATAGTAGTTTCATAAAAATTAAAATTAATGTGTAAATTAAAATTAAATTAAAACACTGCTCACGTTTGATAATAACACTAATTTTAATATCTTTATTGCATAATTGCCAGCGCCAGTTCAGTGAGGAATGGATGGTTTATTATTACTAAATTAACAAAATCTATCTGTAAATAAACGTAATGTCTGTTTGTTTGTGGGTGTGTGTTTCTTAATTTTTTCTAACCACTTAATGGATTAATCTGAATAAAGCATCATTTAAAAGGATATAGGCTATGAAATTTCTTAGGAGCATTAACATAAACATCTTTATGCTGAACAACTTTGCGGAATCCTAAGGATTTAGAAACTTTTTTTGCCTTTGATATGAATAAAACCATACATGGGTAAGTTGGTGCGGAGTGGGGGGGGGGGGGGGGGGGGGGGGGGGGGGGGGGGGGGGGGGGGGGGGGGGGGGGGGGGGGGGGGGGGGAAGGAGGATCCGAGAAACGCAAAATACCCATATCGTTTTTTTTGGAGTGCATTTTACCCATATCGTTTTTCGATTTTGAAGGAAAAATAGGTGAAAAACGCTAATTTTAGGTCAAAAACCCCTTTTTATTGCATCTTTGAGCTTTTTATTGCTTAAAATATTCATTTTGACCTCAAAACTTAAGTTTGGAGGCAGTTAGAAATCATTTTAAAGACGTTTTTTCTTCATTTTTCCAAAATTAACCTTTTCTCCCCCCAACTTCTAAGAGGGGGGGGGGTTAAACCCCCCTTCTCAAAATTTGGGGGGTTAACCCCCCCCGTGCCCATGCATGATTAAAACTTATTGCAAAACTTATAAAAGAACTTATTAAAAGATATTAGTCTTTGGGAAGCCAAAATATTACGTAATTTGTGAAAAAAATTAAAATGAAAATTTTAATGCAGGACGTCTTTTTACTAAACAGGGGATGGATTGCCTCTCCAACTACAAAAGGGTGTAGATTAACATTAAATGAGCTATCATAAGAAAGCTTATAATTGGGTCGGGAGAAAGTCGTCATGGGGTGAATTATTGAAATCATTCAGACCTCATTTTCACTAAAGGTAGAAAACCTCATCTCTAATCACAAAAAAGATAAGGCTAACTGATGTATAATTGAAACACTTCTGGTCCAAGAAATATTTTTTAAGGGATTTAAATTGTGTAAAAAAACTAAAATAGATATCTTTGTACTGGAACACACATTTTCACCAAACAAGTCTTTCGCTTTCGCCACTTTATATTGTTTGTCTTTTAACTGATTTGTATGAATAAGAAACAATAGTTAATGGACAGCCAGAGTATCACGATTAAAAAAAAACATGTACATCTTTATTATACTGGACCGCCTATTTTTAAGAGCTTCGGATTTTGTTATTTTACAAATTTTTGTATTTGAACTGGCTAAAATTATTGGTGCCAGCTTTTAGTAGTTTTTTATAGTTTATGAAAAGCAAAAATTATGTTGTATTGTAAAATAAACCATTGATGATTTACGTTCACATAGACAACTTCTTAATGGACAATAATTTTTTTATTAAAAATAGCTTAAGACAGTGTTTAGGGGTTTTCCATTGTGAAAATTACCAATTTAATGTCAGATTCTTAATTAAAACATTTATATTAAGATCAAGATTTTAAATTTAAATAAAAACATTACTTTATAATTATTGGCCGAAGCCAAGTATAATATGATGGAAGGTTAATTTTTATTTGACTATAAATAGTCTAGAAAGAAACAGTTATTTGGGGTGCTTTACTATTAAATATTGCAAAATCAAACAAACCCATGAATATAAAGGAATTTATAAGTCAGCTGTATAGCTGACACGGGCTATTTTTTTTAATAAATTCTTATGTTTACACTTTCAAGCAATGCAGGAATTGGCCCCTAGAAAAGAGTAGTTACACGGTGAGAATAGAATAGAATAGTACAGCCAGCTGGATTCCAGTAATTGTAGGTACAAATGGTGCAACTAATATCTCACTCAATCAAATTAGGGATCCATAGTGGCTGAGAAATGGAGTTCCGAGGTAGGGGATTCCGAAAATTCGTCCAGAGCGTCTTCCATTGTACTAGGATCTTCTTCCAACGCATCTAAAACACAACCATCTTTCTTTATAGATTACAGTAAAAGAAAGAGGGGAGGGAGTAAAAAACAGGGTAAGGTTGTAAAACACCATCTAGTAATCCTAAAGTCAGAGAGGTGAGAAGACCAAAACGATTAAAGTACGGTACTATTGTTAATATTAAAAGAAACCATCCTTCCTTGTCACAATAATTATTTGAATTTAAAACAAAATTATGCCATTCCAAAAAAACATTTTATAAATAAAAAAATTACCACTGCCTCGACCGGCACTTAGGGTTGACAAAGGGGAGTCTTGCATGGCTTCCGCTATACTTTCCCGTAGTCTGCCTTCCTGTTCGTCGCAAGAAATGTAGTCATTATCCGACCAACTACCGCACACCTGAAACATAATTCACACTAAACTTAGGGAAATTGAGTAAAATCAAGCGCACACAAAAGCAATAAACAAACATATCATTTACAAACTAAGACGTTACAATTGATACTCATAAATATACATCTACTAAATTTAGACTAATAATTATGTTTGTCCAGTTAAAATTGGGTGTACCAAACACGAAAGCATCCTTTTTACTCAATAATTCTAAAGTCCATACTTTTTAAAGTACATTTAATAATTTAAACTGATTAAGCGAATTAAAGTGAAGAAATCGATCGAACAAAATTCACCACATTAATAAGATTTAAAAAAATATATAAATAAAAAATACATTATTAACAATTTTATTAAACCGGCTTCAGGAATAAATTATATTCGTTTTGCCCTTTGCTTTTTTTGCACATTACTGGTTTGAAAAATTGCCCCCTTGCCCCCTGCTTTAAAAAATGCTCTCTCGCTTCCCGTTAAATCCCCATGATTAAGAAGTGCCCATGTCTGAAATACGGAAACAGCGTGACGCGCAGGGGCGTATGTGCACAATATATCGCTGATAGGTTTTCTAAAAACCTTAAGAATCAAACCTCCATAGTGACTCCAGTTTGGGCGCGGTCGAAGGATCCAGAGCTGGCCTCTATCACCACGGGGACAGAGCGATGCGTTGTGCTCCAGTTGGGCCCTCCATGAGGACCAGATTTCGGCTGTGGCATCTTCACAGGATCGCTGCGACTGTTGTTATTCTTCTTTCCACTGAAATAATTATTCTCTACACACTAGAATTTATTAAAATAAATTCTACATTTATCATTTAGTTTAAAAACAGAATTTGAAAACAAAAAACCCCGGTATTGGGCCATTCGCCTCAATTTTGTTAAGTCTTTATAACAAGTCACTGAGGTGACAACCACTTTGTGGGTAAAAAACGCGGTACTTTATCTATAGTTTTAATACCTAAATATAACGCAACATCTTTCAAGCATAGGCAGGCAGCTTTGCAGATTTTGGACAGGGGGAGATAAATGGCGGCCAGCAGTTTAGGGGTAACCATACATGGGCACGGGAAGGTTGGGGGTTAACCCCCCCCAAATTCTGAGAAGAGGGGTTTAACCCCCCCCCCCACTCAAAAGTCGGGGGGGGGGAAAGAGAAAAAGTTAACCCCCCAATTTCGGAAAAATGAAAAAAAGTGTCTTTAAAATGACTTCTAACTGCCTCCAAACTTAAGTTTTGAGGTCAAAATGAATGTTTTAGGCACTAAAAGCTCAAAAATGCAATAAAAAGGGCTTTTTGACCTAAAATTAGCGTTTTTTTAACTATTTTTCCTTCAAAATCGAAAAACGATATGGGTAAAATGCACTCCAGAAAAAAAACGATATGGGTATTTTGCGTTTCTCGGATTTTAACCCTCCCTAATTTGGGGTTTAACCCCCCCCCCCTCCGGACCAACTTGCCCATGTATGGGGGTAACGGTATCTTTCCATCCAACCCAAAACGAAATTACATGTTTAGCGTTGTAATGGGATGGTTCCGAAAAATTACAAGAAAAAAAAGGTGCAGGCACTTTCGATATGTGTTTTTGGAAAGGTGGCAGCGTATAACTGTCTCAACCAACCACTAAAACTTTCTAATCGGCCTCTAATTAGTATAATATTCTTAATAGAAATTAAGAATATTATACATGGAGTAAGCACGGACCGGGATGTTTGAAGGGGGGAGGGGAGAGTGGCAACCCCGGGTAAATGGCACTTTGAAAGCTAGGGGAATCACAGTGGGTCCATATCCTTCAGTTTTTTTTGTTGGACTGACCCACAGTAAACCAGTTTAAAATCTAGAAAGGCCCCAGGGAATCCGCCGTCTTCGAAACAAAATTGCTTTAAATTTTAATAATTAATTTAAGCCTAAAAATATTATAAAATTTTATGAATACAATAAGCTATTAAAGTATAAGTTGTGTATAAAAGTACTGTTTTTTACTACAAATTGTGTTTTTAATAGTAAATTTATACCCAAAATTTGGCTAGGAAAGGTGGAAAAGGTCCATTTGACCATAAAAATAAGGTGAGTATTAAAATAAAAAAAACTTGTGGAAGAAGGGGGAGCCTTAAGAATATTTTTCTAAAAACAGGGAGAGGGGTCCGAATTTTGAGGCCAGGCAGTAGACGGTGGACCCCAAGACGTTTTTATGCTTAACTAACAAAAGCTATTGGAAACCGCAACCTACTAGACAGAAGTTATTAAATGCTTCATTCCGTCATAATTTTATCAATATTTTCAGTAAAGTAAAATTCTAATTTAAATTTTTAATTAAAACAAAGGAAATAAAACAGAAATACCGCTTGTGTTTGACAGGCTCTGCCGATAACACAGTAGAACTTTTATCAACATAAGTTTTAAATGTGAATTGGGGACCCATCCATAAACGTCTGTGAGGACCGCTGTATGTCACGATTTCCACCTAAAATATCAAAAGGAGGCTAAAAGCTTTGTTTTTCGGCACAATAAAATCTAAAAATTCACACAAAAAAATCCCGTTTTTGTTGCACTTTTTATATTTTTTTTAGAAATTTTAACAACTACAGGATGTTTGCCATAGGTTATTTTTTTATTATGATGATGATTGTGCTTCTATAAGAACCAATTGTGCTCTCATTAAGGGTACAATGTCAATTATTATTATTATATTGTCATTTTAATGACCTAACTAATTTATGAAATTCGCATATAAAACAAAATAATTATATCCATTTTATATCCAAGAATAACTCAGTTCATTTTAATTGACGCAAATTAATGGGAAATAGGTTGTTACAGTGGCATCACTCAAAACACAGCGCAATTCTATAGACGACCAACAAAAGAAACTTAAACTAAGAAAAAAAAATCATTTATAATAGATTGATGATTTTAAAGTCTAATTCCTATAGATTAACAAACCTAAAGCGTCTTAATAAAAAAACTTCCTGCAATACATAAATTACCTCAGATAACCAAAATGGCGAAGTTTCTAACGATTTCGATTTATTTGTTTCTCGCATTTGACCCAATTGATTGAAAGTCTCACTTCTACACGACAACTGGTCAGCTATTTGAGCAGCTAACAATAAAGGATGAGTCGGGGTTAACTGTACATCCACACTGGACTTAGTTCTGAAATTTATAAACAATACGTCATGTTTAATAGTCGATCCACAATGGGAAATTTTCTAATAAAAACAAAACAAAAAAACACATTTTTTCTCATTAAATTAAAAGCCTATAATCTTAAACAATGTAGATTATTTGACTGTTTGATTTGCAACTAAATTTAAGTTAGCAGTAAAGGTGAAAACTGAGGGTCAGATCGCAGGTCTCTTAAAGCTTAAAATTGAAAAAAAAGCTATTTAACGACGTTTAAATAATTAAACGATAATGTATTTTTTGTAAAATCTGGTTGAAGCTGCCCAATATCCAGAATGCACTAGAACTTTTTGGTTTTTTAGATTTAATTTCATGTTCATCATTAAAATTATATTTGAAATTTTGAATTTACGTTATCAATAAATTTCTAAATTTATTATCAAAAAATTATAAAAACAAACAAAACTAATATAAAACAAAACCAAAAACAAAAAAAGACAATGACAATACCTTTCAACTGTCCACTGTGCGGTAGGGGTGACCAGTAATTCAACCGGGGATTCCGAAGATATTTTCGCCGAAGCTAGATTTACCAGACTGGGAACTGGTTGAGGTTTGACTTTTAGGGAATATTCGACCACACTTCCACCGGCATTTACAACATAAACACAGTCCGATTGTCCCTCTAAATAATTACGATGTTAAAAAAACCAAACCGTGCGCGGTATCTACAAAACCTAGGTGTGATTAAGTGGTGACGCACGCGGTGGCAAAGCTGCGCCAGCGCCACTTTAAGTCCTACTTGCTAACAAGTTTCAAGTCCCGTCTTGATATAGTGTGCTACTTGTTTGTTTTAATTTTAGAACTCAAAAGGGTATAGCCATAGGTGGGCAAGAGGGGGGGGAGTTGGAAAAGGGGGGTTTATAATACTCCAAAAATCTTGAAATCTGCAGATACCCCCTACCCTCTCCTCCCCCTAAATTTTGGGGTATACCCAAAAATATTTGGGCTATACGCCAAAAATTTTTTTGGAACACCCCGCAATTTCGGGGGTCGGGTATACCTCCCACCCAAACCAGGAAGGTTGTCCATCTATAGGTACAAGAGTACATTATGGTAGCAGGTAATGTTAACCATGGTGGTAGAGTTAGGTATTTGGCTGCTCTCTTCAGTTTTCACAAGTTTTTTATATCCATCTACTAAGACGACGACAAATACTTTATAGTAATGTTTGTGTTGTTGACATATTATACTGGTAACATTTAAAAATTAAAAAATCAATATTAATCTTATGATTTTTAGGCCTGTAATATTTAAATCAGTATACGACATGACCACGACGTAATATAGCCAAAATGATATTTTTATTGTGCTTTTTTAAAACATAATTACAAGCTTTTCAATTCAAAAAATTTTGAAGCTTTTCGCCCCTCTTACCCAAACATTTGTAGACTATGGCTATTAATTTATGTACACAAAATTTCAAGGCTGTAATCACATTAGCTGATAAGATATAAGCCCCTTATGGACTTAGCATATTTTGGCACACCATATTTCAGGACTTAGCAGAAACAATTGGACTTAGCTTCAGCAAAAATCATTTATTCAGGACTTAGCACTGTAATCTTCAATATTAATTTTTCTATAAAAGGCACACAAACATCAACTTTTGGCAAAGTAATATATAACTGCCACATCAACACCAGTTCACAACAAGCTTTTTATCACTAGAAAAAGCGTTTTTTTCCCTTATCCACTGTAACCTAATGCTTTTCCATTTCTATTGCATAGTTTCTGTACTATTTCACTTATCACCATAGGTGGGCATCCTCTCGGATTTTGGGGGGAGGTCAAATTTTATGGGGGGGGGTGTCCGGCAAGACCCAAATTTTGAGGGGGGGGGGGGTGTACCCAATATTTCCGTACCGCCTTAAAATGGGCTTAAAACGCGTAAAAAACGTAAAACAAGCTTATGCTTTAAAACTGTGTAAAATTAAAATAAGACCTTATTGCATTGCAACTTATAAATTTTTATTTTTTAATTCTTTTAATAAAGTGGTTATTTATATATTCTTATAATTAGATTAGAAATCATAGTTTTTTATAATTACGTAATAATAGGATAGTAATATTATTGTCATGATTATAAAGTCAAGTATCACAAACTTTTTAATCCATAATCTTATATTTAAATAAAGATTATAATACATACATGGGCGTAGACAGGGGGGTTTAGACCCCCTTTTTAGGTCGACAAAGAGAAAAATTTTTGGTTAGACCCCCCTTTAGGGTCGCCAAGGATAAAAAATTGGAAGGTCTAGAACGACCATTTTTAAAAAATTTTCTCGCGCTTCGCTCAGCGTCCCATTAATTATATAGTCTCCACTTGCAAATTTGTATTACTTTGTTTTGTAATCTTGATATGACCACGCTGGACCCCTCCCTTTTAGATTTGTTATATAGTGGTATTAAAAATTTAAAGGTTAGAATTAATTTAAGAACATTTTCTGGTACTTTGCATTGCTCAGCTGTAATTCAATGTACTCATTTTTCAGCTTTAATGTGATGGAAATCGAAAATTTTAGGGTATAAAATTGTTTGTAAAAATATTTTCTTTCTTTTATAGACTTATTTTTATTGATAAATAGGAAAATAATGAAGTATATGACAAACAAGGTAATAAAAACTCCGCGCGAAGCGCGGAAAATTTTTTTTTAGTCCTTTTATAACGCTTTAAAATTTTTCTCTGGGAGGAGAATTTGGGGGGGGGTCCCCAGGTACCCCTAATTTAGGGATGGGGGTGTCAGCAAAATCCGAAATTTTGGGGGGGTATAACCCCCCAACCCCCCCTGCCCACCTATGCTTATCACCAGAAAAGCCTAGTTAACCAAATTCACAGTATATTTTATTTTATCACTGTCAGCTACCCCAGGGACATAACCAGGGGGCGCCCCCCCCCCCCCGAAACGGTCGGACAGGGGGAAAAATAAGGATAATGGTTGGGTGGGGAGGGAAGGTGGCTAAAGTTTCAAAATTTTCTAGCGCCTCGCTAATCGCTCGGCGTCAAACTATAAAATAATTTTAGTACCCCAATTGACCCCTAAAAACCAAAAATTTTTTCCGCTTCGCTTCGCTCAGCGGTCACTTTCTGTAATATACATACATAAAGATATAGGTATCTCGCTATTTATCTTGCCTAATGCTAATGTAATTTCAAAGTTAGTACAATATTTTTTATAAATAATAAGTACTACACTGAAAGCAAAACAAACAATTATGTTGGTTGATTTGTGTACCTCCCCCCTCCTAAATTTTCCAGCCGCCTATAGCATTGGCTCGGATTTTTTTCATATAGGTAGGTACCCTAAAACACATGGAGTCGAGATGCTGCTCATGTGCTTTGGTTTACAATGTGGGTGTAGCCAAGGGGTCTGAAAGGTCTCTAAATTCTTTTTTTTGTGAAATCCAGGCTCTGCCAATGTGTGCTAATGTAATTTTTTAACTAAGAAAACATGTTTTTACCGCTAAAAACATTAGATAATACGTTATTAGGCCAAAAACAGTGTATTATAGAGCTTTATCTACGTTTATCCCTGCTTTTTAACGTTTTCAAAAATTAAGGGGGGAGGGCTCCCCCCAAATTTCGGGGGCCTCCCCCCGAAATTTTTGTACTACAATCCTCCCCCCCAAATGAAACCCTGGGTACGTCCCTCCTGAGCTACCCCTATCGTCAGTTTGAAAATATATATCGTCAAGTTTGGAATATTTTTATGTTATAAGAAGCTTGGATTATTTGGACATTGTAGTGCACTGTTATGGCATTTCTTGTGCACCTTTGGCTTGGTTTGTAATACTTAATGATGAAATTTATTTTACTTTCTGGTTTTTATAAATTTTTTTCTCGTGAACTAATTTTTGTGAAATTGTTTACTTATTTTTTATTGCACAGGCCTACTCTATGTTAATGCTTTTATTATTTGCTTGTTATTTCTGATTATCAACTATTTTTGAAGGCCTAAGCTGCTGAAGCCCCTGATACTTTTTGTTTGTCATTCTTGGCGCGTTAGCTTTTATTTTATTACTACTTTTTATATTCATGTGTATTTTAGAATTGCGCATTTATCTTTTTTTATTTACTTATTTGTGTGCTGCATAAACCTATAATATAAAATATAGCAACAAAAACAATGTGCCACTAGACAGAAATGTTTTAAATGACCCAGGTCATTTGAATATCTCAGTTTTCTGGGAAACATTTGCTGTGTACTGCTGCTCAGTTTTTGGTAGAATCACGGAAATATTTAAGAAATTAATTAAAGCGTATTACAAAAAAAAACACACAGCATTTAAATGTAGTGATAATTAGATTTTACACAGGTAATATAGCCTGTGCTGTACTACAGTAAATTCTTCAATTTGAAGTCCTCGTGCGTGGAATAAATTACCAATAGAAACATGGATTCTGATGGAAACACCGTAAACTGGCACAAAATCCACAGTCTCCAGTTTGAACAAGGTCTCCCAACAGTTTATGGCTAACATGGAAGTAAAATAATTGCATTAAACATTAACATCTTTAAGATGTTTTTGTTTAATTTTAAAACATATTTTTTAATTTTTAACCTGAATGAAATGCATTACAAGTACAAATTCATTGATGAATGAAGGCCCATTCCAGTTTTAGAAAAGGCTTGGTCTGCCCTTCTTTTTATCCTTCAAACTGGAATGGACCTACAATTATCACTGAACTTGTACTTATAATGCATTTCATTCAGGTTTCCTTGTAAAGGTTTCACAACGTTTAATAGGCCATAGTTATAAACTAAATTCTGTACTTTGTACTATATTTAAATACCTTAAAATAAAAAAAAATTAAAAAAAAAGTCATTTAAATACCTTAAAATAAAAAAAATGTAAAAATTAAAAAAAAAGAAGTTTCTAAGATGTTAATGTTTAATGTAATAATTATTTTAGTTCTATGTTAGGAGACCTGTTGGGAGACCTTGTTCAAACTGGAGAATGTTGGTTTTGTGCTAGTTGACGGACGGAGTTTCCATCAGAGTCCTTGTTTCTATTGATAATTAATTCCTCGCACAAGGACTTCAAGTCAAAGAATTCACTGTAGTCCAGCCTATATTAATTACGTGTATAAAATCTAATTATCACTACATTTAAATGCTGTGGTTTTTTTGATTTTTATACGCTTTAATTAATTTCTTAAACATTTCCGTGATTCTACAAAAACTGAGCAGCACTACACAGCAAATGTTTCCAAGAAAACTGAGATATTTAAATGACCTGGGTCATTTGAATATCTCTTGAAAACATTTCTGTCTAGTGGCACATTGTTTCTGTTCCTATATTTTATATTATGGGTTTATACAGCACACAAATAAGTAAATAAAAAAAGATAAACGCGCAATTCTAAAATACACATGAATACAAAAAGTAGTAATAAAATAAGAGCTAACGCGCCAAGAATGACAAACAGAAAGTATTATACGCTTCAGCTTAGGCATTCAAAAATAGTTGATAATCAGAAATAACAAGCAAATAATAAAAGCATTAACATAGTCATAGAGTAGACATGTGCAATAAAAAATAAGCAACCAATTGCACAAAAATTAGTGATCGAAAAAAAGCAGAAAGTAAAATAAATTCCATCATTGAGTATTACAAAACCAAGCCAAAAGTACACAAGAAATGCCATAACAGTTCACTACAGTGTCCAAATAATCCAAGTTTCTTATAGCCTAAAAATAGCTTTAATTATTTAGCATAGCAATAAATAAATAATAAAAAAAAAAAATAAATAATTTACTTAATAGGGTAAGTCCATACATGTTACATTTTTTTCTGTTTTTGGACTTAGCATTAATGCTAAGTCCTTGCTTGGACTTAGCAGTGTTCGTGGACTTAGCAGGAAACGACCACTAGGACTTAGGTTTTTTAGACACCCCTGGAAATCAGGTAAAAAATTGTTTCTGTGAGCCAGAACAAAAACTAAATCCAAGTATGGCCTTGGCCATATATAAGATGTTCTACAGTCATAACTCAATTTCTCCAAAAATGCATGTTCTTGCATAGCGCCCTCGATATATCATAACTTAGCAAAATTTAGATTTTGACAGCACTTCAAAAAATCCTTACAATACTTTATTTTTAAAACTAAAATATAAATTAGCAAAACATAAGGCTAGTTCTATTTATAATACCTTTTATTCCTGAGTTTTTGTTAAGCGCTGGCCAACCTCGAGCTTTTCCAAAACATACAGCTGATCTTTGTTGCTCGAAAGCTAAAATTATTGGAAAAAACATAATATCGGTGTATACTTTTAGTTTGTATTGTAATTTTTTTATGGCTTTACATGCATGCTGCCACGAAGCTAGTCATAGGTGAAGGTTCAAACATGTGGCAGCGTTAAAATTTTGTATTTTGTTTTTTTAGAGGGGAGTAATAGTTTAAAAAATATCATTGTTAACGTTTTAAAAGTACTAAAAAACCTAATATAAAAGTTTCGTCTTTGATAAACGTAAAATTTAAAAGGATTTAAAATAAATAAATAAATAAATGTTATTTATTTTATTTATTTATTAATCTTTGCATAGTGCAGGGAGTAGTGAAGGTATAATTTAACATGCAATAGAACCACATACACCTTTGGAGTTAATATAAACCTTATGGTTTTATTAAAACCGGTACGGTACCTCCAACTAATTTTAATTAGCAGCACAACTAAATTTTACCTTAATAACTCACAAATATTTTTACCTTTATGTTTATTGCTGTCCTGACAGGTATTATATCACATAATCAATCACATGAAATATACTTATGCAGCAATATAAAAGGAACATACAAAGTGCGTAAAATACATTTTGTTGTTTAATTTAGTATAATGTAGTTTATTTTTAAACAATTTTAGAGTTGAGGCTAAAAGAAGACTTAATTAATCTTACGCTTCACTTTTATATCAATATAACGTTTATCCCAAAGAATCAAAAGCTAGATTTTACTTTGATGCAAGGTGGAAAGCGAAGTGGAGGAACCGCCGCTTTTTCCCGGCGCCCAATTTCCCAGGGAGCCTAAGAACTGCTGGTGGATCTTTGCCAAAGCCTGGACCGTGAGTGGGGCTGGGAACGGAGGGACACGCGGATTCCCACACACTTTACTCAGCGACGGATGGGCGGCGTTCGCACTCGGGTGCAACTCTCTTGTAAGCGGGGAGCCTGCAATCCAAATTTAGTTAGTTCATTGTGTTCCTTTACTCAGTTATCGAATAAATCATTAAATGTCTGTAATGGCTAAATTCATTATATTACATAAATTTATAAAATTATATATTGTTAAGCACATAATTAATTAATTCTATCAGTAACCACCAGTTAGACGCAGCCGCAGAAAATTTTTGGACCCCTTTTTGTTTGCTTCCCTATGGTTGGTTCGGTTTTTTAGGATTACAGAAAAGTTAAGTGAATTTACCTCTGCTGCCGGGACTGCTGGAGGCTGAGGTGGGGCTGTGAGAGAGTTTGGGGCTGGAGGCAGGGAGGGACTCTAACCCGTCTAGACCGGCGGAACGAAAGAAGCGGCTTTCTCGGTTCACCAGCCTTACCGAACCGTGTGTCCTTGTGTTGATCGAACCTGCAATACATTCTCAATGAACAGCACGATTTTTCAGCACTAAAGAAACGTTACTCAATACAAAGTTTCCAAAAAAACCGAAACAGAAAACAAAATAACAGTTATTCTTCTTTAAATCATTATGGTAATAGTGTGTGTTAATAGCCTTTTATTGCGCTTTTCAAATTTTACGCAAAGATAATTACGTATGTTTGAAGCTTCTTACTTTTTGTAATTCGAGGAAAACATGCTTTCGTTGAGATTTTTATAATATAATAGTTTCAATGGCAATGGTTAGTGAATTAAATATGATTTTTTAGATATGAAAATATTGTTAACATAAATTGATTTTTCTACCGTTCAATATCATCTTTATATAGCACTAAAATGTAAAAAAAGACCTCTAACCTCCATAAGGAGTTATTGGAAATACGTGTGTTGTCCCATGATTCGTTGTCACACCCACCCATCTACTATCTGAAGAAAAAGCTACGTCTTGAACCTAAAAAAATAGTCTTAGATTATTCTGATATTACATCATAATTTATAATAATAATAATTTATTTATATTAGTAATATTATTAAAAAATATAGTTTTTGTGACTTAACACAGATTTTTTGTTGATATTACTAATATAAATTTTATTATAAATTATGATGTTTATTTTATTATTATTATAAATAAAAAATAAAGAATTAGGATTTTTTATTAAAAATCATAACATCAAGTCTAAATTGTGCTTGTGCAGATAATCGAAAATTCTAGAGTTAGGGTAGCTGACTATTTCAGCCACCTTTTTTTTATTTTTTCCGGTCTGTTTTTTCTGGCTTTTTCAATTGATACAAGCTTTGGTCAAATCAAACGATAGCTATTTTTCTTATTCTAGTGCAAAATTTAAAAATTTCTGTTACACTTAACGATCAGCGGAGTTTTCAATAATTTTTTATAGTGGCCAAAATTAAGGCGCGTGCCATTAACTTCGGTCACCTAAAAAAAAAAAAAAACTGGCTAACAATTGCTAAAACAAAACAATAAAAATTTTTAAAGATTGTAAATTTATCCTTAGGTATTGTTCTTAGTACAAATAACTTAATTTGTCGTATTTTTGTTGAATTGTTTTTGGCGTGAAAACGTCAAAAAAATTCAAACGCGCAAAAAAATTCTTCATAAATACGGTTGTACCATAATATTTGAATACAGCAAAAAACGGCAGGTTTTTTTCTCCTGAATTTTAAGGTGGCCGAAATTAATGGAATCTTAAACTGCGCAGTTGGTTAAGCGTACTGCAAACTGCTTTAGAAGCTGGGTTGTGCACTATTTTTTGAATACAAACAAAGGTCGTGTAATTGTGATAATCGCAAGAAAAATAAATATACCTTCGCGCCAAAAAATTTATAATAACCCTGATTTTACTTAATCAATTCATTAATGATTAACCATGTAAGTTATTATTGAAAATCAAAATGTTATTATTTTAATTTCTTATCAAATTATATCTCTATTTTTATAAGCGAACGAAATGCACAAATCAGACTTGGTTTCTTAAAATCGTTAAAATCTTTGCATTGCAAACTGCTTTAAAAGAAAAATATAAAAACATGAAAATTAACAACTTTGAGCACTAAAATAGAAATTATTTTAAGGTTATATTGCCTCGTTTAAAATTTTATGCAGTTTAACCACAGAGCAAAAATCCAGAAAATTACAAAAATGCTTGAAAATGTTTACTTTTTTGTATGAAAATGCTGCTAATGCACAATAACACGAATAAAAAAAACGTTACAAAAATACTTTATTTAACATTCATCCAGTTACGTTTGTGCTAAAAAGTGTTTTAAAAATAAGCTAATTTTCTAACCATTTAAATTGGTGGTTGAAATTAAAGCCTGGCCGAAATTAAGTCAGACAACCTAACACGAAAAAATATCTATTCGAATAATAAACAAGCAACACTACATTATTTAAGCATTAACTAAATTACAAATATACGACACACAGAAACATTATCAAAAAAGTTGAATTTAATATTAATAAAAAGCTATTCCCAATTACAAAGTAGTTTCTTTAATACATTTTTTTAAAGAAAAATTAATACTTTACTACCAATTTCTTTTTTTATTGTTTAATTTACTATAGCGTTTTTTTATGAATTTAAAATTAAGTAAAAGCCAACCTTTGCAGGAGTGTTTCCTCTCCAGAGAGTGTAGAGATGCTGAACTGCAGACATCTGAGAAGACTGCGGATGCGGCAAGAGACTGAACACGTGAAATGAACATCCTTAAATGTTTTAGTTTAAAATTAAAACAAAAACGCTAATTTAAGATAGAAACCGTTTTTATTGTATTTTTAGGCATTTTATTGCTAAAACGCTTATGTAAATAAAAAACTTAATTTAAAGGAGGTTAGATATTTTAAAAATTTTAGCATTAGGTAACTTTCAAGATAAAAATAAACAATAAAAAACGTGAGTTTCCGCGGATGTGAGTTTAAAAATATCCGCGAAAGCGGATACATAATGTTAAAAATAATGCATTTGTCCGCAAACATTATCTTTACTATTACAAAAGCGAAAAAGGGACACAGTAGAAACAATGGCATGGCAACTTTATTATTACAATAATCTTTTTTTTAAAGTAGCAGCTTACTCCGACCATGTGACACCCAAAACATTATAGAACCTAATAATCACATTCGTTTGTAAAAGAGGGCGAGGGACAGGGACAGGACGAGAGGGCGCTAAGCATAGTTTTTTTTTTTGAGAAGGGAGGGGGCAGAGGGGTCCTCCACCTTCTCCCCCTAGAGTCAAAAATTTCAGACCCCCCTCCGAAAAAATCCAGGGCTCTCCCTCCAAAAAAAAAGCTCGAGAGCGGTCCGGCCTGGCCTGACCCCCCCCCCCGCCTAGCGAGGCTGACTCCCTACCCCCCCCCTCTTCCGACCAATTCGCAAGTATATTTTTTATTTACTGTCAAAAACACGTTTTTTTAGTAAAAAACAGTGTTTAAATACATCTTTTAGGCCTAAGTAGGCTGTTTTAATATATAAAATTTAATATTAGAGCTAAAACACTTTAATTATTGATTAAAAAAACTTTGTTAAAAAATCGGACCCCCCTAGACCCCCGCTATAAATTTGAAATCTCGCACCCCGGGTCAACCTCCCCTAAAAAAGTCAGGGGTGCTTAGACTCCCATGGACCCCCACCCTAAAAAATTTTGGCCTTACACCCGGGGGTTGGACCCCCTAACGGACCCGACCGAAAACAACTATGGCGCTCAGGGTGGTCAGGCGAGGCCCGGACCCACCCTTAAGGTAGAACTTCACAGTTTTTTTTTTGACGACAAATCTTTTTGAATTACATCTTACTATACGTAGTTTGACCTGCTGATTCAATTTTTGACATTCATTTTTCTGTAAAAAAATGTTATCGTCCACAATCATCAAATAACATCAATAAAATACATGTCAAAAATACAAAACATTAATAAAGTTTATTATCAAAAATATTCTATTTTTTTCATTTTCTATTTAGCGTATATTAAATAATAAAACATTTTTTTATTTATTAAAAAGCTAAAAATTAAAAAAAAATTTTTTTCGGCGTTAAAAATACGGTTGAGCGGCTACTCGAACCCATGGATCCGCGGATCCGAGCGCGACGTACTAACCACTCGGCTACTAGGTCAGCTGGGATTTACAATTAAAAGCACCTTTTAAAAGAATGGTTTAAAATGTAGTTTCTCGGCGTCAATTTAAAAAAATTAAACGAAAATTAAAAAAAATTGATTCGTTATTTTTAAACGAAAGTTTGGAAATAGTTAGATATAGGCTTTTACCATTTTTTTAATTGTAAACATTTAAAAAAGGACTTCAGGATTTTTTTACTATAATATTTTTGTAAAAAAAGTCTTTTTTGCAATTTAAAAAAAATCCTGAGATCATTTCTAACCCAAACCATCTCTGAAAGTTGCCCCCTATATTACCCTAATTTATTAAAATTAAAAAAAATTGATTCGTTATTTTTAAACGAAAGTTTGGAAATAGTTAGATATAGGCTTTTACCATTTTTTTTAATTGTAAACAATTAAAAAAGGACTTCAGGATTTTTTTACTATATATTTTTGTAAAAAAAGTCTTTTTTGCAATTTAAAAAAAATCCTGAGATCATTTTTAACCCAAACCATCTCTGAAAGTTGCCCCCTATATTACCCTAATTTATTATAAAATTGCGCCCAAAAATAACAAATCAATTTTTTTTAAAAGGCCTTATTGTGGTTTTCAGAAGTAGAATCCATGGACATCTGTTGCGAACTGGACAAACTTTTCGGTGATGTTTTTATAACCACTGGATAGCACAGAGTCTTAACTTTTTATAGCACCCCACTTTTATGGCCCAAAAATTAATATTTATGATGATATGCGACTTGTAGTCCAAGTGTTTAAAACTGTGAAGTTCTACCTTAAGGGCACGGGTTTGACTAAATTCATAAAAAACAGTCAGAGACGGTCCGATGTAAAAAGCCAAATGCTTTTAACGCATTAATTGGTCTTTTTATGAGATAACGTAGTTTATTGAGAGAAAAAATATGATGGCAAAAAAACAAACAGGTAGCCTTTAGGCAATCTTAAGGTGTTAAATACATTATTTCTTTTTTTTTAATTTTAAAACCGTTTACAAAAAAACCCACCGTTCTGAGTAATTCAACATTGAACTTTACTTTGAACGAAGCATGTACCAAGCTTTAACTCCCTGAGGTCAAAGTCACCCGGTTAAACTTTATAAATAAAATAAGCTTTCAACGCCACACCCTATAATATTCTTTATTTTGTTCCCGGCATTAAACATCTTTTAAACAAAAAGCATAACAAACACATAGAAAAGGTGCTCCATCAGTCAGTTTTACGTCAGTATAGATGGCTGAATAAGAGTAAAACCTGAAATGGGAGCTGCGAAGAGGAGTGTTGTAGAAGAATTGAATTCCAGACGCCCGACCGCTTCTTCCGCAAAGGCAGGAAAATGAGCGATGACTCCAGTCACACCGGGCGAGGAATGAATGTCAAACTGAAAAGCATTTTTTATTATTAATATTCCTGCAAAATACTTTAGTTTCTCTAGTATCCGTAGGAGGGCAAGGGAGGGGGGTTGGGGGATCATTCCCTCTAAAAATCCCGATTACTGCCGACACCCCCCTAAAATTTGGGGGTACCCCGGACGGACACCCCCCTAAAATTTGGAAGTCCCAGTCATAGGTGTTTTTGGGGGGGACAGAGGGGTGCACCCCCCCTAGAGCCAAAATTTTGGACCCCCCCCTAGAAAAAATTCAGGGGGGCCCCCCCTCCCCCCCAAAGCTCGAGAGCGGTCCGGCCTGACCCCCCCCTAGCGAGGCTGACCCCCCTTCCCCCCCCCTCCCGACCAATTGGGAAGTATATTTTTTTATTTACTGTCAAAAACACGGTTTTTTAGTTAAAAACAGTGTTTAAATACACTTTTTAGGCCTAAATAGGCTGTTTTAATACATAAAATTCAATATTAGACCTAAAAACACTTAAATTATTGAGTTTAAAAAATTTTGCTAAAAAATTGGACCCCCCTGACCCCCTCCCTAAATTTGAAATCTCGCATCCTAGGTCGACCCCTCCTAAAAGCCAGGGGGGTCCGTACCCCCCTGGACCCCCCCTATAAAATTTTGGCCTTCCACCCGGGGGTGGACCCCCCCCTAGCGGACCCGACCAAAAACACCTATGGTCCCAGTACTAAAAACGCTAAAATGGGGTATTTGATGTATACCCCAAAAATTTATTTCGGGAAACCCCCCCATATTTTGGCGGTCGGGTATACCGCCCCAAAATCTGGGAGGCTGCCAACCCCACCTATGCTAGTTTCTGTTCGGATTTCAAATTAGTTAACGCCTAGGCAATTGTTGTTGCTCCACTGTAAATTTAATCATCTTGATTTATTGAAATGCCCACATGAGCTGATTATTTATAAAACAAACTTAAATTACTGAATAAAAATAAAATATAAAATTATACAACAAACAAGGCATAGACAATAAATGTAGTGTAAAACTTATATGCAATAATGAAAAGACCTCTGTTTTCATGCAAACTCAATTACAATTTTTTAATAAAACACTACTATAAAACTAACATAAAATAAAACTATTACATAATATACCTAACTATGGCGTTTCGGGCATAAGTTTAAGACGCCTTATATTCTCTAACGACAAATGTCAAATGGCTAAAACTAAACAATTTTTTCCTGCCTGTTCAAAAACTGATAATAAAAATTATCAAAAACTAAAGTAACAAACTTTTCGTTTTTTAAAATATCAGTTTTACATAACTCATTTAGTTTACCGTTACAAGCATTACTGTTTACTGTTATTTCAATTTTACTAGTATTTTAAAAGGTGCCCGGTGGGGAGAGTGTCATTTTCAGCGCATATCTTTTTTATAAATTTAACACATAAAAACTGATAAATGTTTGTTTATACATAAATTTTCCCGACCTACCCCAACATCAAACAACCCCCGGCGCTTTTTGAGATTTAACCACGACCACGAGGAATGCCTTCCTAATTGAATTTTTAAGTATTTTAAAATATATATGTGTTGCAAAATTTAGCAAAGCGCAAAAATTTTGAACGTCATTTAAAATTTTAAAAAAGGTGTTCTAACTAAATTAACAACTGCACTGTCATAGGTGAGCATGGTCGGGGAAGCTAGGGGGTGGTGGTTACCCGGGGTAAATCGAATTTTGAATTCTAGGAGGGGGGTCCCAGGGGAGTCCGGACCCCCCCTAGCTTTTTAGGGGGGGGGGTTGACCCGGGGTGCGAAATTTTGAAATCTAGAGGGGGTCAGGTGGGGTCCAGTGTCCAAAGCAAAACAGTTTTAAACCATAATAACTTTAATAATTGTTCTTTTTATAGGATAATACTACATTTTATTGAATAAAAAGCCATATTCATGTATAAAAAGGGTGTAAAAGCATGAATATGTGATGAAAATTCGTTTTTGGAAGAAAATTTAGTATAAAAAAGGTACCTAAAATTTTCCCGAGGGGGGAGGGGGGTCAGATTTCAAAATCTAGAGGGGGGGTCAGGGGTAAAAAATTCGGAAATTTGGGGGGAGGGGGGGGGCCTAGATTTTCGTCTAGGGGGGTCCCAAAATTTCGAGGCTAGGGGGGGGGGGAGTGGACCCCACCCTGCCCCCCCCCCTTTCTCACCTATGTGCACTGTGCAACACAAAAATGAGTATTGATTTTGATTATGTCTATGACTAGTCTTACATGAGATTTTTGAAATCGAGCCAGATCCAAAATGGTGACAAGTCCGGGTTGAATAGCGGGTCTTCCAGTGGATCCACGGCCGGGATAGACGGTGGCTTTTGAAGACAGGCTGGACACAACACTTTCCCCCAAAGCACTCACTGTCTTTGTTAAATTCTAGAAACATATTTTTTAAATTCCATTTATGTGTGACATTAAAGAGTAATTTACCAATATCCAATGTGAATAATTCATAATTATCACTAAGTATAAAAAACTTAGGTCGCAATTATAAAAAATTCCATGTAGTCCCATGGTAGACTTTAAGGAAGGAGACCTGAGATCAATTGCTGCAAGCACTGGAAATCCAAAGCCCAGTTGGGCTACTCATAGCCTTGCTTCTCTTACCTGTCGCCTACTTGTGGTGGAAGAGTAAACGATGGATCCTCCAGAGGAGTCACCATTGCAAAGGACGGACACCTCTTTCCCAACTTCTCATCCTTCTGACTTGCCGTGTTTTTGGACTGGTATCAGCCAATGCCAGCTTTGCTGATCCGGTTGTTACTGCTGGCCTCAAGAATACACCCGAACCCCAGTCCCTGGACCTGCTTGGTGTGTAACTCTAACATCAATTGGAACTGCGCCTCTGTTTTGTGTTCCATCTGCAACAGGTGGTGTCATTTCAGCAAAACTGGAAAGAACTGCAGTGGACTTAAAGCGATGACGGAATGAAGAAGTAATTATGCTTGTTCATCCTGCAAACCACTCAACACTCCTACAACACCTGCAACATCTACGTGCATCCCAAGTCTGCTTGGCCCATGGCTCCAGGTCTTGCCTGCTGCATCCAATCTAAACATCCTACAGTTAAACTGTAATGGAATAAGCAACAAGATCCAAGAAATCCTGGATTTTATGCTGTCCCATGACATCAAAATTGCTACGCTGCAGGAAACCAAGTTAACCAAGAGATCAAGAAGCCCAATAACACCTCGGTTCACACTCTTGAGGAAAGACCAAGAGGAGAACAAAGGTGGCAGAATCGCATTCCTAGTGCACCACAACATCCAGTTCACAGAGCTTTGTGTAAACATTAGGGATAAGCACATAGTGATACAGAAGATCTGCATAGGCATGGACAGTTCCAGACTGGAGCTTACTAATGTGTACTTGTCCCCTGGCAGTAGCTGTGCAGCTAAATATAAGCCATCTCTTATGCCTTTGCTCCTGAACACCGCAGACTCCTTAATCCCCATTGACTTCAAAGCCCATGACGCATTATGGCATTCCACCATTGTCGATCGTTGTGGAGAAGAATTCGCTGAGGAAACTGGCTCCACCAATTTTGGAGTCCTTAATGAAGACACTCTGACTTGTGTCGCTTTCAACAGGCAAGCCACATCAACTGACATTACTCTAGCCAGTATGTCACTTCTCCCTACTATCGACTGGCAAACAAGAATGCAGCTGAGCTTGGATCACCTACCTGTGATCATCAGTGTTCAGCTGGATATATCTCAACAACATCTATAATCACCATGCAAGATGTATACAAACCTGGCCAAAGCCAACTGGCCAGAATTTATTGCACAATTAGAAGGAGCTTTTAGCCTCCAAACACCATCTACTGATATTTACAAAGGTGAAATCTTTTTGTAAACCGTCAATGCAGCTGCCAAACAGTGGATTCTGGAAGGCTGAATTTGTCTGTTCACTACCTACCTGAACGATGAAACCAAAGCACTTATGGAAAAAAAGGATGAACTGAGGAGGAGCAACCCTAAATTGGACCAATTACATGAGTTCAACAAAGGAATATACAGGTCTGTGAGGGAAGAAAAGCAGAAAAAGTGGCAGGAACACCTGTCCACCTTCAATAGCCGCACTAAGATTGGAAAAGTATGGAAGACCGTCAAGACCCTGAGTAAAGGCTCTTCAGCCAACCCTAACCAGGCCATTACGTTTGATAAGAAAACCATTCAAAGCAGCAAGGAGATTGCCAACAGCTTTAACAAGCAGTTCACTAGAGCAGTCCAGCACAAATCAAGCAAATCGGCCCACAAGATGAAGAAGTTCAGGAAATCAGGAAATTTGACAAGTCAGATAACGTTACAATTTTAGAAGACGCTGTAAAAGCAGTGATCAAAAAGTCCAAAGCCTCTAAGGCAATCATTGGGTCCCAATAATCTTTGCACAATCCATCTCAAACATCTTGGCATAAATGGAACCTCATATTTGACAAAATTGTTAACTTATCACTTCTATCTTGCAAAATTCAATCCATCTGGAAGAAGTCCATTATTGTGCCACTCCTGAAGCCAGGCAAAGATCTTGCAAACTTTAAGTCTTATAGACCGGTGTCATTACTATGCCCTGCCAGTAAGATCTTCAAGAAAACACTACTCCTGACACCAGACAAAAAACTGATAAACAAGTTAGTTAGCATAGCCAGTTTTTTCTCAGGTGATTTCTTCCAGAAATGCTGCTGCCTTTGCGGGTTGAAGAAGCCATAAGTATTCTACTTTTAATGTGGTATTATTCTTGATTTTTATGAATTTAGATGATGACAAAATCCGGATCTTAGTTGGGACAGGAGTGTTTTTGATTTTCTTGGAAGGTGTTGTTTACTTTGGTGTATTTCATGGGGTTTGCTGTGATAATGCTGGATGGGTGAGTCTGTTGCATAGTCTTGGCAAGAAATTGTGTTGCGAGGAGAAATGTGTGCAGTGGCACAGCCAGGGGGGGGCGGGGGGGGGGGCGGCCTCCTTCCCCCCTCCCTGGAATCCAGCAAAGCTGGATTTTTTTTGTAAGGGGGGACCCCTACATTTTTTGAATTTTGGGAGAAAATTTTTTTTCTTTATATATAAATTCAGAAACATTTCTGATGCGTTCCAAAAGCATAAAAATATCTAAAAAACTGAAATTTTTCCCACTTTGCGGGAAGTGTAGATTAATCATTTTGTTAGTTTTTTTTAATTTTGATGGATTGTACCAATCAATACATAGCTAAGGCATGTGCCTTTGCCTCAGATATCGAATGGCAATACTATATAGATGTTAAAACTCATATATTTTAAGATATGTAGGTTTGATAATGGCTGTTTTAAAAACCTTAACAAAGGTTTTTACACTTGTGGAGTTGTCCGCCTTTCCACCTCCACCATGGTGAAGCGTGGCAGTTTGTATAGATTTTTTTTACTTTTCAAATATTGAGTTAAAAAAATTTAATAAAAATCTTAGTGCATTCAAAAATCAGAAATCAATCCACCACAACATTAATTCAATTTTCCTGCCACGCCAGAAGGTCAGATCTACATACAGTAGAATTAATATTATCAGTAATATTTTTTGGTATTATAACTTACACCATACTCATTTGCAAAATTTAAAGACGTCAGAAAATAGATAGTTGTGTTATATACAATTTCATCCCCTGATAATTTTAATGATCAGACATAATTGTGCAGAAATTAGGTAAAAAAATAAAAGTAAAATGTATGTTCACGCAAACACCAGGGGACAATTTTTAAGCAGTTTTTAGTGCATATTTAAAAAAATTTGTCTCCAGCGGCTGGGGGGACACCCCCAGACCCCCCGGCCAATGCTTCGCGTTGGCTGGCGCCGCTATGCAGCTCAGGCAGCGGCGCTGCACACCCCTTTTGTGGCACTTTTTCTCCCCCCAGACAGTCCCCCGAAATTAAATCCTGGCTACGCCACTGAATGTGTGGTTTTCAATTAGTAATACTTTAGTTTCTTGATGATCTAGTGAAGCCATTTTGTGGAAACCAGTTGCTATCCTGAGGGCTGAGTTTTGTGCTGATTGGAGTTTCTGATAATGGGATTTAAAAAGGTTTGGTGACCATATTGGTGTTCCATAGTTAAGGATGGGTCACCCTATAGCTTTCTATGAGGCTACTATTGTTTTTTTTTGTTGTCCCCAGCTGGTCCCAGCTAGGGCTTTGGGGATGCTATTGCACCTAGATGCCTTGTTGTTGATGGTGCTGATGTGGTTGTTAAAGGTTAGTTTTGGATTGAAAGTGACACCTAGGATTTTGGGGTTTTTGTTGAGTGGAAAAGTTGGTTTTGTATGGTCACTTTTGGGTGGTAGTTGTATTCTTATAAGGATGGAGAGAAAAGTGTACTGGTTGATTTTTCTGTTGATAATTTGAAGTGGTTGAGATCCAGGTATTGATTTAGAGTGTGCAGATAGTTGGTGAGATTTGTTTCCATATTGGCTATCTTGTTTCCAGTGGAGTAGTGTGGTGTCGTCAGCGTAGGAGACAATTTTTATGCCGACAGGTGGGGGCAGTGGCATGCCCAGGGGGGAGGTGGGGAGGGAGGGGCGGCCGCTCCCCCCCCTTCCCCCAAAATTGGGCAAAGCCCAATTTTTTTGTAAGAGGGGACCCTTACATTTTTTGAATTTTGGGAGAGAAATTTTTTTTTCTTCAATATTAATACAGAAACTTTCCTCATGCCTTCCAAAAGCATATTAAAAGTCAAAAAACCAATTTTTCCTTGCTTTGCGGGTAGTTTAAATCAACAATTTATCTTAGTTTTTCGAATTTAAATCCATTTTGCCGCTCAGTACTTAAGGCATACATATTAAATAAAACTACTAAAAACACTATTAACCTTTTATTAACGTTTTAAACACAAGTTATAAATGTATAGGGATAAAAAAACTTTAAATTTTGTATTATTTATCATCTGGAATTAAAATTTCTAGTGTATTTTAGCGCCTTAAATTAAAAATTTCCCCCTCTGACAAGGGGCTCTGCGTCTGCCCCTTGACCCCACTGGAGCTCCCCCCCATACCCCCCATTTCTGGGGGGCTTCAGCATACATGGGCAAGTTGGTCCGGAGTGAGGGGGTTAAACCCCAAATTGGGAGGGGGGTTTAAAATCCAAGAAACGCAAAATATCTATATAGTTTTTTTTTCTGGAGTGAATTTTACCCATATTGTTTTTTAATTTTGAAGGAAAATACGTAAAAAACGCTTATTTTAGGTCAAAAGCCCTTTTTATTGCATTTTTAAGCTTTTTATTGCTTAAAACATTCAATTTGACCTCAAAAACTTAGATTTGGAGGCAGTTAGAAGTCATTTTAAAGACATTTTTTCTTCATTTTTCCAAAATTGGGGGGTTAACTTTTTCTCCCCCCCACTTCTGAGTGGGGGGGGGTTAAACCCCCTTCACAGAATTCGGGGGGGGGGGTTTAACCCCCCATGCCTACGTATGGGCTTCAGCCCCCCCAGACTCCTCCTCAGGGTTAGTATATACTCCCCCCAAAGCGCCCCCCTCAAAATGAAATCCTGGGCACGCCACTGGGTGGGGGGAGTATGTCAAATATGTAGAAGTTGAAGAGAGTTGGTAAAATGACTGAGCCTTGAGGCACGCCTGTTTGTACTATCCTGGGTTTGGAGATTGAGTCCCTAAAGAAGTTTTTTTGATTCTGCTTCTGAGATAACCACTAAGCCATTTGGTTAGATAGGCTGGAAGTGTGCTGTTTACTATCTTGCTGATTAAAATTTCTATGCTGATGGTGTCAAAGGCCTTGGTAAGGTCCAAGGCTGCTACTATATCTTATTTGGGTGGAGCTTTTTTGTTGAAACCGGTTGCTATTTTGTTGGTAAGTTGAAGAAGAGCAGTAGTTGTCATAGGTGAGAAAGGGGGGGGGGGGGCGGGTGGGGTCCACCCCCCCCCTAGCCTTGAAATTTTGGGCCCCCCCAGACGAAAATCTAGGGGGCCCCCCTCCCCCCAAATTTCCAAATTTTTTACCCCTGACCCCCCTCTAAATTTAGGTATCTTTTTTATACTAAATTTTTTTCCAAAAACGTGAATTTTCATCACATATTCATGCTTTTACACCCTTTTTATACATGAATATGGCTTTTTATTCAATAAAATGTAGTATTTATTATCCTATAAAAAGACCAATTATTAAAGTTATTATGGTTTAAAACTGTTTTGCTTTGGACACCGGACCCCACCTGAATCCCCTCTAGATTTCAAAATTTCGTACCCAGGGTCGACCCTCCCTAAAAAGCTAGGGGGGTTCGGACCCCCCTGGGACCCCCCCCTAGAATTCAAAATTCAATTTACCCCAGGTAACCACCCCCCCTAGCTTCCCCGACCGTGCTCACCTATGGTAGTTGTTGAGTGTTTGGGTTTGAAGCCGTGCTGATCTGGGTGGTGTTGTAGATGTTGGAGAAGGATTGGCTTGGCTGGATTATTTTTTCAAAAACTTTTATAGCTGGGCAGAGAAGTGAAATTGGTCTGTAAGAAGTAGAGATGAGAGATCTCTTCCAGGTTTTATGAGTGGTATCATGGTTGCAGTTTTCCAGATTGTAGGTATGCTATTTGTTTTTAGTGATAAGTTGCACAGATCAATTAGATATTGAATGTCAAGAGGACCAAGGTTTTTAAGGTGGAAAATGGTTAGATTGTCTGGAGTTGTTTGGAGTTGGAGTTTTGGACTTGTTAGATGATTTTATGGCATTTTCTACTTCTCTGGTTGTGATATTTTTAGATTCTAGATTGATTTTTTTAATGTTCCTAATTAATTTTCGATTTTCTTTAGGTGTTTTGAAAGGTTTGTTTGGAATAAATTGTTTATTGAAGTTGTTTGCTAGTAATTGAAGGTTGTTGATTAAATTTCCATTGAAGTTTATTGCGCAATTTGGGGTGGGTGACTGTTTGTTATCCAGTGACTTTATGGTTTTCTAAAGTGTAAAGGATTTGGTTTTATGGCTGAAATTGTAGAACCATCAACATGGATTTCGCCCACTGCATTCAACCATCACAGCCTTACATGACTTAAACGCGACCATTGCAAATAGTTTCAATCAAAAGAAACCACCCAGCAGATCAGTAGTGGTCTGCTTAGACCTTAGCAAGGCATTTGACACAGTTTCTCATGGAAGTACTACTACAAGACCTAGTAAAATCTACACTTCCCCTTGGACTTGTCAGATGGTTCAGTGTCTACCCACTTGGTCGCCATTCAGCTTCCAAACTCACTCCATCAGCTTTTGAAATGTCAAAACGGGAGTCCACCAGGGAGCGGTAACATCCCCAAAGTTGTTCAATTACTACATGAGTAGTATGCCTGAACCACCAGACAACATCAAAGTGGTATCATATGCAGATGATGTGATTCTCTCAGCCTCTGGACCAGTGATTGAACCCCTCTGCAAAGATCACAACAACTACTTCCCTGAGTTAGTGAGCTTCTTTAAAAAACGCTCACTAATAGTGCCTCCCTAGAAACCGTCTGTATCGCTGTTTACACCTCACAGTGCTTAGGCCAAGACCCAACCAAAAGTTTATGTAAATGACAAACTTCTTCCACTGTCCAAAGAACCGAAGATCTTGGGTGTCACTCATGACACCATGTACACCTTTGCCCCACTGCAAATTAGCAGCAAACAGGGTCAGAGAACGCAATAATATCTTAAAAGCGCTATCTGTATCCAACTGGGGACAGGACAAGGAAACGCTGTCAATTACCTACAAGGCTATTGGAAGATACATTGCGGAATATGCTGCTCCTATTTGGGCCCCTACCATCAGCGAATCCAATTGGCAGAATCAGAAACTCCAAGTGGCACAGAACGAAGCTCTGAGAATCATCACAGTTTGCCTTGAAATGTCTTCAATAGACATCTTTACCAGGAAACCAAGATTCTGAAGACAAAGAACATGTGACAATGATATCAAAACAATATCCAGACCTGTGCATGGTCTGGAAATGCCCCCTCCGTTTTATTAAAGGATTTGCCCCCCACCGTTTTATTTTCCCCCCCACCAAAAATGAAAAAGTACCTTAAAATTATGACGCCATTTTTGACCTATGATGACGCCATCATCGCAATTTTTTTGCAGTTTTTAGCCTATTTTAATGTATTTTAAGCCATTTCAGACCTATTTTTACCTTATTTTCGCTTTTTTGTCACTTTTTCTCTTTTTTTTCTTTCCCCCTGCTTGCCCCCCTGTTTCAAAAAACTTGCCCCCCCCCCCGTTTCGGAATTGCCTCCCCTGTTTAAACCCTTCAGGGGGGCAGTGCACAGGTCTGAATATCTGATAAATTGTTTTGACCCTAACCATCCTGGACATAAACATCTTCAAGCAGCAGCAGCTCCTAGAAACATGAAACAAGACCTCGTCAACACCTATAGAGCATCGGTTAAGAACTTAATTGTAGGCGCCCCAACAATAAAAAACTCAAAAAGGCAAAATTTCTCATACACAGACAGACTGTAACCTCAGCGATCGCTGCATATTCTTTGTTTGAATCCAGTACTGGGACGTCGCCCACCAGAGATAGATCTGAAAAAGACCTACCAAGATCCAGCAGAACAACGTTATTGCAGCTGAGGTCTGGATACTGCAGCCTCCTGAACTCTTACCAACACAGGATTGACAGCAACATTACAGACCGGTGTCCACACTGTATGATAGGCCCTCATGACACCAAACACCTGTTCAGCTGCACAGTTAAACCCATGGTGCTGAGACCAGAAGACCTATGGCGACAACCCAAAGAATCCGCCATATTCTTAAATCTACTCAGGCCACCGGAATAACAAAGGAGTTGGCCAACAACAACAACAACATTTAGTGAATACTATTTCAAAAATTTTTAAAAGGTATTATTAATATTTTATTTTCCAAGGTACTACAATATCTAAAACAAAAAAGTATGTGGTCCACAATTACAGCCACAAGTTTTTCATTAGTAGGGCACACCACTTAAACACAAAATAACTTTTACAGGATATTTAACCTCAGCAACCCAGCGCTGCCTGTTTTTTAGATATCTACCGCAAAAGCTAGGAGGCTGACAACTTATGTTTGGGACTACCTGGTTTTATAAGAAAATGTGAGTCAATGAATTGGAAATCTGAGAGCATAGATGTTTTTGGGGGGAACAGAGCGGTCCACCCCCCATAGAGCCAAAATTTTGGACCTCCCCCATAGAAAAAAGCCCTCCCTTCCCCCCAAATTTTCAAATTTTTTACCCCTGACTCCCCTCTAGATTTTGAAATCTGACCCCCCCCCTCCCCTCTCGAGAAAATTTTAAGTACTTTTTTTATACTAAATTTTCTTCCAAAAACGTGAATTTTTTTACACAAATTCATGTTTTTACACCCCTTTTATACCTGAATATCGCTTTTTATTCAATAAAAAGTAGTATTATCTTATAAAAAAACTATTATTAAACCTTTAATGGTTTAAAAGTATTTTGCTTCGGAAATTGGACCCCACCTGACCCCCCTCTAGGTTTCAAAATCTTCCACCCTGGGTCGACCCCCCCCCCTAGAAAGCTAGGGGGGTTCGACCCCCCCTAGGACCCCCTCCTAGATTTTGAAATGTCATTTACCCGGGGTAAACACCCCCCTCTGGCTTTTTGACCGTGTTCATCTATGTTAAAAACTGTGTTTAAATCCACTTTTTAGGCCTAAATAGGCAGTTTTAGTACATAAAATTCAATATTAGACTTAAAAACACTTAAATTATTGAGTTAAAAAAATTTTGTTAAAAAATTGGACCCCTGACATCCCCCTAAATTTGAAATCTCGCACCCGGGGTCGACCTTCCCTAAAAAGCCAGGGGGATCCGGACCCCCCTTGACGCCCCCCCCCCCCAAAAAAAAAAATTTTGGCCTTTGACCCGGGGGTGGACCCCCCCAGCGGACCCGACCAAAAACATCTATGTCTGAGAGTCAACCGTTCTTTTAATCTCTAGGAGGAGTTTTACTTCTAAACAACAATTTTAAAATCTAGAAGGTCGCGGGGTCGAAAACAATTTGATTTGAAAACTTGTTAAAACCAACAAAAAGTCTTTATTGAATTAGGACCATTTGTATTTACGCATAAAAAATAGTTTTTTTAACTAAAAATTGTTTGTGATAAAAAGCTACAAAAACCTAATATCATATCAAAAACTGAATTGAAAGGGAATTGGTACATTATACTTTGCCTTTTTCTTCTTGTGCCATAACAAGAGCATATAATTTGTAAAACAAATATATACACATCTATTCTCTACAAAGAAAAAATATTTTACTTTAGCTGCACTCATGACTTGCGTTGCATATGAAAAAGCTTCTGAAAGCATCACACCACCACAAGAAAGTTGATCAGGACAAATCTAAAATAGGTAACTAAAACTGAGCTAAACATTATTTTAACCAACTGTAAGGCTTGGGTTTTCCTGCGGCTTAAACATTTTTAGCCGTCTCGTATATCAGCCGACTTGGCTTTAGGTGCCAACCGGCTGGGGTATTTACGGAGAACTAATTATTTAATTATCAGCAATTAAAGAATAGCTTTACTTTGGAGCTACCCAGGAATCTCATCAGGCGCCGATTTCCAGTTATGCGACACCTGTCTCTGCAGTTCCTAGCTGCCCAGGAAACTGTGTTTACAATCCTAGAGATGAAGGGGGAACACTGCGGAGAATTTTTGGATAATTCAAAATAGGAGGGAAATGGTAAGGATATTTAAAATCATTAAAAATGTATTAAAAATTCTATTTAAAAGGTTCTAAAATGGTAAGAAAAGGAACGGAAAGTAAAAAATAATACTTTTACACACAATGTGAACACCCATTTATACCGTTTTAGGGATAAATTTACCAAAAATACAAATTTTTAAAATTTTGGAGTTGATAGTCCATAGGTGGGCAGCCTCCCGGATTTTGGGGGGTTTACCCGACCCCCAAAATTTGGGGGGTGTCCCAAAAAATTTTTGGGTATACCTCAAATACCCCATTTTTAGCGTTATTAGTACTGGGACCCCCACATTTTAGGGGGGTGTCCGGGGTACCCCCAAAATTCTAGGGGGGAGGGTGTTGGCTATAATCGGGATTTTCGGGGGTATAACCCCCCAACCCACCACCTATGGTCGATACAGAGAAGGGGGGTCGCCTTCCTCTGGGGGGAAGGTAGAGAAAGAAGGGGCATTTCCCTCCCTTTCCCCGTCTCGTGTCGCCGGGCACCTATGTTTGTGCGAAGGTACTTAAGGTTATATTTTCAAACCTTTGAGTCCGGAAATGCAAGCCATGCTCCTGATAATGCAACAGGAAGAATAGGTACCTCTTCAGATTTAAAACAGCCTAAATAAACCAAAAATAATTTGCACATTTGTTAGTTTTTTAATTATTCTGCTGGGTTTTTTTAAAAAATATTTCATTTAAAAAGAACAGAATTTAAAAAATTGAAAACTAATTTTAAGGTTTCATGTGCAAAAATCATGTTTATGGACATACATTTTTTCATTGTGCGTTATGGCCGTAGCCAGCCAGGATTTTGCGACAGGGAACTGCTGGTCACTCGACCAAAAATTCTATCTAGTGCTTATTTACAAATAATGCATTCTATTCAGTGCTTGTTAGAAAAACGACAGGGAGGAACGTTTCCCCTGTTCCCTCCCTCTGGCTACGGCCATGTGTGTGTCTTACCAACGGAAATTTTATTTGAAATAAGAATTATATAGATGTGGGTGGAGCCTCAAAATATTTATCAGACTTGTGCACGGTCTGGAAATGCCTCCCCCGCTTTATTGAAGGATTTGCCCCCCCCCCTTCCGTTTTATTGCCCCCTCCGCCCAAAAATAAAAAAAAGTACCCAAAAATTATGGCGCCATTTTTGACCTATAATAAAACCATCATCGCAAAATTTTTGCAGTTGTTAGCCTATCTCAATGCATTTTGAGCCATTTTAGACCTATTTTTACCTTATTTTCGCTTTATTTTTTCCCTTCTTTTTTTCTCTTCTCCCCTGCTTGCCCCTCTTTCAAAAAATTGTCACCCGGCCCCCCCCCCGTTGTCGAATCGCCCCACACAAGCAAACCCCAGGACGCGGCAGTGCACAGGTCTCATTTATTGATATTGTTTTTGTTCAAGTTTCTTTTTTTGTTTGTAGAATTATCGCTTCCTTAATTTTTTCTCAAAATTATTTTATTATTATTATTACATTTATCATTATTTTCTATAAACGTCAGTTGTTTCAATTTATTTCTTTAAAAGTTTAAAGTTTCGCTTTTAACTTTACAATTAAAAAAAATCTAATCGTTATAAATTTCTATTTAAATTTTATGCATTCCTTAAAAATTTTTATTGCAAAAATTAAGCATTATACTTGTTTGTTAAATTAACAATTTAAATAACTTTTTAAACCGGACTTATGTTGCTTGTAAAAAAATACCTAAAATATGAGAGTTAACACAAAAATTTTAAAAAAAATAAAGCATTTTTTTAGTTTGAACATATTAATTAATACCTCGTATCCAAAATTGCTCGGTGAAAGACATTGTATCACAGACGACTAGTTTTCCAGGAAAAGTTAATATTAAAACTCTAAAAATATAAAAGATAACCTAACCAACATTGCAAAAAACTCCTTAATACACATTTAAGGTCTAAATAACCTTTTTTATCTAATGAAAATCGTAAGTCTAAAAAAACCTAAATTAACGATTTAACACAATTTTGCTTAAAAATCAAACACCCCCAAATTTTTAAATTGCCCCTAAAGTGACACCAAGAGGGAGAACAGTCCCACCAAAGCCCTCCTTCTGAAAATTTTTGCCTTCTACCTTGGGCCTTGGGGTGAAATTTCTCTACTAGCGGACCTGATAAAAAACATGATGTTACATCTGTGTTAAGTAAATTAATCCATCTATCAGTTTTACGGTAAAAGTCCAAAATTTTGTATTTTGCAGCCAGTGAAAGTAGTTTAACTTAGGAGGATAATCAATTCTAGGGTATAATTTCAAATCTTAATTTTGAGTCACATCGCAAAACAATTACTTTTTGTAAGTAACAGCAATTTTGTACAGTTTTCATGCCTAAATAACATATTATTTTTATTCCATAAAATTAAATACTTCTATAAAAACTTTAATAAACGACTTTAAACTATTTGCTTCAAACGGAACACCCTTTCCGCCCTACCCTGGGTACGCAGTCTCCAGGATTTTGGGTAACTGTCTAACCGGAGGTCAACACTCATCTACCTAAAAGCCCAGAGAAAATTTCTTGCAGCTCCTACACTAAAAATCTGAAATAACCCCCACAAACTAATGGAGTTGTCGGTTGTTGTCAGATTTGAAACCGTAACCTCCGTCGTAACCTCATTAGTCATTAATGTCCTTGTGTAAAAAAATGTGAAAATGTTGTCTTTTTGTGGATTTATCATTTTAAAAAATATAATTTTTAGCCCTTGCCTAGATAGAATTAAAAAAATTTCCTGGCTCAAATTTTAATGTTACGACAACTTTCTACTTTTTCCAATATAAAAAAATTATTTATAAAATCAAAAACACTACTTTTGGCTACAAGAAATGGCAGAAATTGGCTCTTCAAATCGCAAAGTTTTAGTTGTACTGCAGGTTCGGAGTGACCAAAGGTTTAAAGAGCAGTTTTGGCGACCTGCCACGGCAGTGACACTATCACAAATAGCTATCAGAGGTCTATCTTTTTGGTACAGGTCCTCCTCACACCCTTCGAAACCTTAAAGTTAAATACATTAATTTTCATACACATAATATACTATGATACAGACATATTAAAACGACCACTGCGACTGACACAAAAAAACAATTTGTCGGCGTTTTTTCAAGCCCATTTGAGCACTTTAATACTTTCAGGGTTTAATTATATTTTAATCTCAATCTAATTTCAGCGAATATTAATTAATTATTAATTAATAATTAATATTAATTAATATTTTATATAAAAGAAAAAAAGAGAAAAGAGAAGGGAAAAAGAAAAAAGGACAAAAAACATAAAATAAGTAAAAAAGGTCAAAAATAGCTTAAAATGCATTGAAATAGGCTAAAAACTGCAAACATTTTGCGACGATTGCGTCACATTAGGTCAAAAATGGCGCCATAGTTTTTAGGTACTTCTTGATTTTTGGGCGGGGGTTGGAGACAGCCACCAATATTCGGGGAAGGGGCATTTTCAGACCGTGCACAGGTCCGTACAACCTCCAAAAAAAATCCGTGAGGCCAGTGGCGTAGCCCAGGGGAGGGCTGGCGGCCGGGCCGCCCTCCTCCCCCCGAAATTCAGCAAAGCCGGATTTTTTCGTAATCGGGGATTCTTACGTGTTTTTTTGAATTTTGGGAGAAAATTTTTTTTTAAATACAAATTCATAAACATTCTTTACGTTTTCCAAAAGCATACAAATACCCAAAAAAGAAATTTTTCCCGCTTCGCAGAAAGCATGGGTGGGCATCCTCCCGGATTTTTTTTGGGGGTGGGGGTATACCCGACTCCCGAAATTTGGGGGTGTCCCGAAAATTTTTTTGGGAGTATACCTCGAATACCCCATTTTTAGCGTTTTTTGTACTGAGACCCCCCAAATTATAGGGGGGATGTCCGGGGTACCCCCAAATTTTAGGAGGATGGGGGGTGTCGGCTGTAATCGTGATTTTTTTTGGGGGGTATAAACCCCCTGCCCACCTATGATAATGGCAAAAAGTGTATATTGAAAAATTTTATAATAGTTTTTTGATAGATTGTAGCATTCAATATAGGTAAGTGAACAAAACATACACCCGATTTTTTTTCAAAACAAAACCCCATATCTCCTTAAATACAACTCAAAAATGAAATTTAAAGGTCTTAATAAAATCTACACCAAAAACTAGCATGAAAAGTTGTTTTACCTATGTTAACCCCAAAATTTAAAAAAAATATGACATTTTGAAAATTTTGAATTTTTTTTCTCAAAAATGAGTTCACCTACGCTGTGTTTGGAATATCGATATTTTTGACCCTTTACAGCTACATACATGAAAAATAACAAACTAAACGATTAAGACTCGCTCTATCACGTGGTAACTTGGTTTTTAACCTAAAGGTAAACCCAACGTGGCTGCAACAGTTGTTCGTTGGATTAAAAAATGTCCCCCATTAAGTAACCACTCAAATCACAAGAATCTGACGTCACTTTATCAGCTAATTAAATTCGATTTAATACTGAATATTTGTTTAATAAAGTGACGTCAGATTATTGTGATTTGAAAGGTTACTTAATGGGGGGCTTTTTTCAAATTCAACGAACAACTGTTGCAGCCACGTTGGGTTTACCTATAGTCACACCAATTTTTTATAATAGAATGTTTCTTTTTTTTTAGAAAAACGCTGTGAACAAATTTGAGCGTTTTTTTTTTCAAAAAAAAAAACCACGATGAAAATCACTTAAAATTTAATAAAAACTTCTAAAAGTGTTTTAACTTCAAAAACTTATAAAAACGACATTTAAAATAAATTACTTGTCATATGGGGCATTTTATGAAAAATATAAAATTTATTATTGAGACCAAAAAGTAAAAAAAAACAAAAAAAATTAAAAATTTTTATTTACTTAAATGTTTGAGCGGTTTCGTTAAAAATAATTCCCGAGTTAAAAAACAGAGCCTCAGCCAAGAAAATGTTATGTTTGTGTATCAAAATTTCAAAATCATGTTTTTCTGCTCACTATTTGACATATTATGTCAAAAGATTTAGATTTTCATAAAATCACTGAACTGTGAAAAAATATTTTTCCAAACTACTTTTCTGGAGTGAAAAAGTGCGTAGATTTAATAAAAATAGTTTTTGTAGTTCTAAAATTGACAAAAAATTACAATTATAGACAAAAAAGTAAAAATGATATTTTTCGAACTTTTTTCTCTCTTTGTAAAAATTTTAATAAATTTAAAATTATTACAAAAAATAACTTTTCTGGGGTAAAAAGTTGTGTAGATTCCATTAAAATTGAAATTTTTACTCTAAAAATACAGGAAAAAGCCTAAAATTTTAAATTTTCACTAAATTTTTTTTCCAAATTTCGAGAAGAAAAAAACGAATTTTTTTAAACTTTTTTTTCTATGTGTTAATTAAAAAACCATAAAACTTAAAGTAGTTATATAGATAGAAAAACGTTTGGAAAGCTTGAAAATGTTGTTTTTATTTAAATAGCTTAATAATTAAGTGTTTTAGAGCCGATTTTTGAAGTGTTTTTTTAGGAAAGTGTTTTTTTTGAATAAAAGTGACAAAAAACACCCTTTTTTCTAATTTTCTCATTTAATAGGATAACATTTCTTAGTCCAAAATCCGAATTTAACCTCTTTTCTATACCAACTTGCCCATGTTATGTATGGGTTAAATGGCTTTTTCCCCTGCTTTATTGTTAGAGCTTTTCGTAAGACTAATATTATGCCAATGTTGATATCTGAATTTAAGAGTGACTTATTCTTATTCGTCTTTGCCTGTATACTGGACTCAACAGATAAAAACATGCCGTCAGTGAAAAGCGCAACTTGTGTTGGAGTTGGAGCTAATTTTAATTAAGGTTCTGGCAAGAAATGTGCTCGGATCAGGGACGTACCCAGGGTTTCATTTGGAAAGCGGGCGAATTTTAGTACAAAAAATTTCGGGCCTCCTGAAATTTTGCGTAAAAACGCGAATTAAAAAAATGTTTTATTGCATTTTTGAGTTTTTTATGGCTAAACAACTCATTTATACATCGAAACATTGGCTTAGAGAAAGTTAGAAATTTAATTTTTATGAACTTTTGTTTTTTTTTTTGAATAAAAGTGACAAAAAACACCCTTTTTTCTAATTTTCTCATTTAATAGGATAACATTTATTAGTCCAAAATCCGAATTTAACCTCTTTTCTATACCAACTTGCCCATTTATTATGGTAAATGGCTTTTTCCCCTGCTGCCTTACGACTTTTTAAGACAATATATCCAAGATATCAAAAAACTATCTATCTGCCCATACACTCAACCAAAAAACAGCCAAAAAGCGCAACACCGGGGGACGTACCCAGGGTTTCATTTGGAAAACGGGCGAATTTTAGTACAAAAAATTTCGGGCCCCCTGAAATTTTGCGTAAAAACGCTGATTAAAAAATGTTTTATTGCATTTTTGAGCTTTTTATGGCTAAACAACTCATTTATACATCGAAACATTGGCTTAGAGAAAGTTAGAAATTTATAAAAAATAAGGTATTAGCTATTTTAAGAAGTAAAAATAAGCAATATGCGAATGCGGATGTCAAAAATAGTGCGGATATCTGCGGATGCGGATGTCAAAAATAGTGCGGATATCTGCGGATGCGGATGTTGGGCACATTCCTAGTCCTTGGCTACTCGTTTCTTAATGAAAACGAGGTCAAAAATGTACCGCATTAATCTTCATAGTGTTTTACACTTTAAACAAACTATCTGTAATGTATTTACGGGAAACTTTCGTTTTACATTAAAAATTACATTTTTCGGGAGCTTTAAGCAATTTCACTGTTTTTACCGGTCCTTGTCTGTCAGAAAAAAGTTCTTCACAGTCACCGTTATTCTAAAACACAATAACATTTTATTTGAACTTATATAATGAACAATTTTAGAACAATTATGTAAGTACCTAATATATAGATATAAGAAGGGTTGATTTGAGGGCAGACATGAACATGAGGATGCCCCCATAGGTTGGGGGAAGGTTTGGAGTTGGGACATTCAGCCTGTGAAACCCTAAACCAAAAGCCTCGAAACTGTCAACACCATCAAATCAACCCCTCCAAAGATCCCCAAATTTTGAGAAGAGGTTTTGGGGGTTTAAACTGCTCTCATATTTTACGAAGAAAAATGTAATAACCCGTCCCCAATTCAGAAAATTCATAAAAAAATTCAATAAATTGATTTCTAAGACCTTTAAACTAAAATTTAAAAAGTTTTAAAATGCCATACAAACTGCTTTCTGACTTAAATTTTGGCGTTTTTTTAGCTATTCTTCTTTTAAAATCAAAAAATGATACGGCTATAAAATGCGTTTCTCCAATTTTACCCTACCCACCCAAACCCCCTAAATCCGAGCGGCTTAACCATACATGATTCTCAATTCTCAATATGATTTCAAATGTCATCTACTTCAGCATTCAAGTTCTACACTCATGAGTATTCCCAGCGATATTCAATTGCTGCGTTTTCTTGTTCTTCTTTTGTCCAGGTATTTCTAATTTCACGCGTTTTCTTTGTGTCCATGTAGTAAACCCTGTCTGGATCTTCTGATGGTGCAGATATATGGCTACGATGGGTTTGACAAAAATACGAGCGCATTGGCCTTAATCGGCAGTATGGGCGACGTTAGGTGGGTGAAAATGTGGGTCTCCGTTCACGTGCATGGTATTATTCGCCCAATCGTAATTCGCACCCCAACCCATTGGATAACTACTGGTACTGGTATGGAAGTCAACAAATTCCGCGAGAACAGTATACCCTTCGTCGTTGTTCAGAACCGCTTATGTTACCTTTTCCGCATTGCACCGATCAAGAGTGGCGTCGTTGGGCGCGTGACCCAACAGAAACCCACATTTCAATTGAAGAAGAAATGCACCGCGACGAAGACCCACATTTTCACCCACCTGAACGTCGCCCATACTGCCGATTAAGGCCAATGCGCTCGTATTTTTGTCAAACCCATCGTAGCCATATTGCGGCACCTTCAGAAGATCCATACAGGGTTTACTACATGGACACAAAGAAAACGCGTGAAATTAGAAATACCTGGACAAAAGAAGAACAAGAAAACGCAGCAATTGAATATCGCTGGGAACAATCTATGCAGCGCAAAACTCGACGACAAATTGTAAAAGAAAGGATGGATTGAGAAAAACGTGCTATGCGTCGACAAGTCAAAGCCAAAATATTACGTCAAAAAATGGAGCAGCAAAATAAACGCAAAGACACAAAAGTAACTCACAGCACTGCAGGTAAACAAGAACCACATGGGATGATTGAGAGCCCACAAATCCCTTTGAATCCACATGGTCAAACGTGGATGGAGCAGGAACAAAGGGAAACACAGCGCTTTCCTGTTTCACCCCTGAGAGCCCTCGGCGCAGGCTCGCATGAGCCCAGGTATAACGGTTTCAGTGCTACAACAATTATCAATATAATAATAGGAAATTATGATTGGCAGGTACGACAAGAAGCCGCTAATTTAGGAATTCGCGTGAGTAATCTGACAGCCAACCATACTCAATTTTACCGAACGAGCGATATACCAACACTCCTTAATCAAATTGAGAAATTGAAGCTCGTCGCGAACAAAGGCAACAAGAAACAGAGTCCTCCGTTGTAATCACTATGGAAGACCCGATTATTGAGGAACCTCCAAGAAAACCGATTTTACCTAGACCACTCAAATGTAAAATAGCCACAAAAGGTAGTAAGGACACCGCTCTAGAAACTATAAAAGTACCAAAAACAGAACCCCAAGACCAACCAATAGATCTGAGTAGAAGTACTTGGCGGTCAATTCCAAATTTTGAAAACTGGCAAACCCCTACTCTAAGGGTTCGACCGATCAGTGTCCTGACGACTACCCAGCCGACCCTCACCCCGGAAGAACCAGAAGCAGGTCGTAACATTCCCATTTTCAGAGGCAGAGGACGCCCCGTAGCGGTTACGTCGTCCCCTCAGGCTTCGGGTACAGCAACAGGGTTCAACGGGACCCGAAGTGGGACAGGCCGAGGTCAACCGACTGCGAGTGTCTCTGCCCTCCAAAGTGCACCTTGGTTTGGAGTTGTGGCTCAGCAAGAAGCCCAGCAAAACATCAGAGCAAGCATTCGTGCTCAACAAATATGTCGCATGATGTCTGCAATCGAGAATTCTAGAGAGCGGGAGGCACGATTTCAGTATCCAATGGGTTACAGGTTACCTGCCATTTTTCCACATTACTTATACAGCTCACAAATTTTTCAGGGTCCACCCCCTCCTCAAACAACAGTAACACAAAATGTTACTTCACAAACCGCTTCTTTTCCATCATCGCGGTTATTGCATACCTTGGGGGACCCTCCACCTTCAAAATCACCCACACCTCCAGCTCTCAGGATTCCTCTTCTGCAGCAGGTACAACCAAGGCCACCACAACCTATCATAATTACTACCCCAGCTCCTATGTTACACCTGTCTTTGCTAGCTCAAACTCAGCCTAGGCTGCCACTTCCTTTTAATACCTATAGAGTTGGTGCTCCACAGCCCATGTCATCTTTCGGAAGTCCCTTATTGCAATCTTTGTCAACCTATGATACACTGCATCAGGTGACGGGACAACCTCCACTGCCACCTTGTCAAATCGTTGACACATCGTCAGGTCCTTCACGTCCATGTAAATGTAAAAGTTTAAACCCTAATTCCCCAGTTTGGAGGACTAGTCCTGACTTTGGTAAAACCCCATTGTTGCATATTAACCGTTCTCAACGTGGCATGGTTGCAAGGCTCAACCATTCCACACCGCGAGATTTGTCAATCCCAATCGCTCATAAAACTCTGAGACCCTCTCAGCGAGGCGCCTTAGGTTATCGTGTGCCACCTCGTGGCATGGCTGCAGTCAGAACGGTTCGCACAACTCCTACGCAGCCACAACCTGTAACCTCCCATGACTTACATAGTCATCAAAGCGTACATCGTCACCATGACGAAACACCAAAACTAAAAACCAAACAAGCTAGGAAAACTTGGAAACGTATAATAAGTACAAAAATCCCAGTAACTATCCCACAACCGTTACCAGCGTCATACTACCCAGACGCTGACCGACCGCCTAACGCGCCACGTTCCCGTAGAGATCTTCAACCCCCATCCACTAGTAGGGGGACACCTTCGGACAGCGAGGGGTCACTGCCGAAGAAGCAAAAAACACACGGGGTACCTTTACGGGATCAACCCGATAAACAATTGCCACCTTTCCTAAAACCGGGAGGTGCTGCATTAGCTCCAGTGTCACCACACCAGTACAACCAACCACCGCGAGTCCAAAATCTGCCGGTAGTCGATATTACTCAACCAGACTATGACAGCCGTGTAATTGTGCCAAGAATAACTCCTTCGCAATGGCGAAAACGTCCATTGTGTAAGCAAACTTTTTTCGCTCTTTTATTTCAAATACTAATTTTTGGTGTTCAAATAGTGCCGGTTGATAGTCTGAATCTCGATACTTTTAAGTGTGTTCAAATGTGTTTAGCAACCACTAGTGTTATGTTACTGCTACTCATTTTTTGTGTTTAGTTTTGCAAGACGTTACATTTTATACACGTCTACAAAATACAAACATTTTACACAAAGACACACCGTTGACTTGCATTGCACATCCACAGCATTCAATTTTAACAGCTGGTAGGTATTACAAGTGCTTGGGTACAATTGGTGCCGAAGGTCACCACTTTCGAGCATTGTTCGATACAGGAGCTTGCGTTTCTATTTGCAACGAAGACATAGCACTTATCCTATCTTCTACAGTGCAGTTTTTGCCTGTTAAAGCAGCCGTACAAACCTTATCTGGGTCTGTTCCTTTGTTAGCTGCTGGAAAAGTGCAGTTACACATTGGAGGTATACGCCTCTATGAGACAATTTATATTCAACCTGCAAGTCCTGTTCCACTTTTATTAGGAACGTCAGTTTTTTGTCAATTAGGCCATATAACGTTTGATTTTCAGAAAGACGTTATTAGTCTTCCTAATGGTGCTGAATTATCAATGGATCTGACACTAGTATATCCGACCAATAATATCTCTATTATTGCTCTGGATACTACTATTATCCCTGCACGGCATGAAAAATTATTATGGGCCCGTGTTAATGCTCCTTTGCCCAATCATGTCAATTTATTAATCGATTCTGCATTGCCTTCTTTTCTAAAAACAGGTCTTTTAGTGGCCAGAATCATGACTAAAAATCGCGAAGGTACAGCTCTTATCCAATTGCTGAATCCTACTACTTCGCCAATTACTTTGCATAAAAATATTCGCATAACGGAAGCAAACGTTATGAACTCAGAATTAATTGAGGATGTATTAATTAGTCCAGAAGATGATCCGGATCCACATACAATCATTTTTTCTGCACAACCGTCATCGAAACATGATAGTCCAACTGACTTTGATCCTGTCAAAGAAGTCAGTTTTGAAAAAAGTGAACTCACTGAAAACCAAAAAATTGAGTTAGCTAAGCTAATTCGTCAAAATAGTGATGTATTCTCGTCTGGTCCTTATGACACAGGCAGAGCAATACGTAACGAAACCAAGAGC